>VXBO01010758.1:4209-21142 GCA_013400135.1 Rhinoptilus africanus | reverse complement strand
CAGGTTGGACGGGGCTCTGAGCAGCCTGGTCTGGTGGGAGGTGTCCCTGCCCAGGGCAGGGGGGTGGAACTGGGTGATCTTTAAGGTCCCTTCCGACCCGAACCATTCCATGATTCTATGAATTTCACTATTTTATGCTATTAAAGGCGTGTCACCAGCGAAGCAGACACCTGCTTTGAGACTTCAGTCAGCTGCCACGCTTCCGGGTCCTGCCGGACTCAGCCCGTACNCGCGGTCTCCAGAGTGTGTTGTACGTGCGAGGGCAGGACGGGTACTCGCTCTTCCTCCCCTGTCATCCCCAGGGCTTGAGCCATGTTTGTTTCTCCTCAGGCGTCCACTTTTTTTCTTGGCCGTTAAGGAGATTTACTCGTTTCCTTACCTTCTTTCTTCCTGCTACTTTTCCCAAAGATACGTATCGGCAGGAAGGAAGGAGAAGACCCCCTTTGCTCTGAAAGCACGTTTCTGAATGCAGGGATTTTTCCGATTTCCAGCATGCCTGGAAGGCTCGGCTTTCAGATGGAAGAGTGACGTGTAATTGTGAAGGCTGCTGTGCTTGATCTTATCTGTGGCCGGCTATCCTGTGACAAAGCGTGATGTGTTTAGATCTTGCTCTAGACAAGATTAGATGAATAGCATGTGAAATACAAGTCACTTGTAATTCTTAGCTAATATTAAATAGATAGCTACTGGTGGTGAAGAGATTACATGGTAACACTTAAAGAGGCCTTGGCAGCTTGACATGAAGCTTTTGCTTCTAGTGCTATTGGAAGAGCATAAGAAGGAGGGCAGTGTCAGTTCCGCTTGTCAACTTTCACTCTGCTAACCTGGGACTAGCGTGGGTCTAACTCTATATGGTCGTAGATGTTCATGTCCAGCAGGGTTGTTGTAGTCGTGCTGGGATGCTGTAGGGATGAACCTGAGAAGTACGTGGTTGGATACACCGCTAGCTGGTAAAGACTCTTAAGTATGCACTAGATTAATATTCTGCCTTCCTACTTCTATGTAAGAAAACTTGCTTGAAACTTTGTTTCATGAATTTTGAGTAAGTGCTGAATAGGAAACTTTTTCAAGTGTTCCTTTTATTTCTTAGATACCAGAATCCAGCTGTGTCATGGCAGTTTGATTGTATGACTGTTACATTGTGCACTGCCAGATTTCTGAAACGTTTATTTGAATGAAACTAAATTCTCTTATTTTGGTACTAAAATTAATGTGTGTTCTGTGCAAATTTGTATAACTTGTTATTTAGCTAGGAACAGTGATCTCCTGATCGCTGACGTGAAAAACTTGGCTTCAGTTTCTTTTTCTGGGTCTTTTGCTTCACTGTGTTCTACAGAACTTCTGTTAAGTAAAGATTACAGGGCTGTAGTGAATATAATTGTCATGTTGCACAAGGCTCACCTTTCCATCTGTTCTGGAGATTCTTGCCTTTGCTCTTATCCCGTGATAGCCCTTGACAGTTAAGTGGAGGTCAGAGTTGTGTTAAATTAATGCTGCTTTAATGTACATTTCCAGATTTACAAGGATGGGCGTAACATGTCTGACAGTTTACTTTCAACTTTTTTCTGGTTAGAGTTAAAGCAGTGTTTCTGTTTATCTTATCTCAAAAGTAATCAAATATGAAATGAGAATCACCTGATGACAATCACCTGATGACAGTGCATGTTAAAGGGGGAGTTGTATCCCAGAACTTGTATTATTGGAGCAGCCGGTATAACTGGAAAAACTAAAACCATTTCTTCTGTGTGCAAACCTTATCTTGGTATGTTGTCTTGCAAATTGTGTATGAAATTAATCTTGAGTAAATACAAGGAAGAATTTCAAGTTGACTTGCTTGCACCATGGTTTGTGACTGAGCTGCTCTTCTGGGTCTCCTGTTATTGTGTACTTTTTTTGGGGTGTCTGTGGTGTTTTTCATAGAACAGCTAGAAGCAATACTCCTGTTTTGC
Source organism: Rhinoptilus africanus (assembly GCA_013400135.1). Lineage (NCBI taxonomy): Eukaryota > Metazoa > Chordata > Aves > Charadriiformes > Glareolidae > Rhinoptilus > Rhinoptilus africanus. Next base: position 19,193 of record VXBO01010758.1, on the reverse strand, counting down.
AGTGATGTGTCAGTTCTTTTATTTATAGTGTTCTCTTTCCTAATTGTCAATACAACAAAAGGTATTTTATATTTTGTGAACTTCATATGAATTTCTCTTTTAGGGTGGAACTTTTAATATGAAAAAAGTGATAACCTGTACAAAGAAACATTTAGTGCTGTAGAAATAAGACTGCCCATTAAATATCAACAGTGGAGTTATACATCCTGTCCTCAGAAGTCACTTACTGCATGTTCAGAGCAGTAGAGTTGGACAAGTTACTGAGCCTGCTGGCTTTGGTGTAATCAGCTACATGAATATATGTTGTAGACTACACAGCAAGACCTTTTTTTATGGTTTTTGTGTATCATAAATCAAAGTGGTGACTCAGTTTAAGTGATCTAGGATACTGTAACATTTTAAAAACAAAATACAGTGTCACAACGAGGAAAGTTGAGTATATTTTTTTGATGTATTTTTTTCAGAAGATCTTCATGTAACTGGCTGAAAAATGGTTCCACAAGATGAGAGCACCAACTCTAACACTGTTAAAATGGTAAATAAAATTAAAAAAACCCCAAAACGCTCCCTGCTCTTTGCTGAGAACTATAATGATATTAGGAAATGCCTTTTAAATTAATATTCCTTCAAATCTCCCATTTCAACTGTCATGTTTAAAGTTACACCATATGGGAAGGGTATTTATTTCCTAATAATGGAAACAAAAGGCAAACATATGCTGAAGTTTCTACTGTATATTGTCTTTACTTTGAAACCATAATTTCTGCTTCAGCCTATGAGTCTCCTGGTTGTGTATATTTGTAACTGAGCACTTGATGAATTAAATGTTTAGTAAGCCATGTTCTTAGAAGTGTCTTATACAGTTCTTAGTTTAGGTGTCAGGTGTTAATATACTAAACTTTTATCCTTATCCTGAAATGGGTTAATTGTTGGTAATAAGCACTGAACAGGCTTCTGTGTGATCAGTTCCAGTCAGGACTACAGCCCACAGCAGATCTTGCATGCTGATGGAGGGTAAGGTATATGTTTTGCATGATAACTGAATTTAGGTGCAAGTTCTGTGCGTGGTTGCTTGAGTGTAGCTAATATGGATTAAGTAGGAGCTGAAAGTAAGCAGCTGAATGCTGTCCTTCTCTGAGTGGTATTTGGTTTAGTGTGCATGCAGGGAAGAATAGGAATTTTTAAGCATCTTTTTTGCTTTCTATTTATTTTTGTTATTGTTATATTTAGTTTTTAGGGGTGCATAAATTAGGCATGCACAAACTGGTCAAGCTTTGTATGAATAAAAGTCTTCTTGTGTAAGTCTTGATTATCTGAGATACTGATCTGAATCTCTAATGAGATTGGTAATGTAAGAAAAGTATGACCAGCAGCTACTGTTTGTATGTGAGGACACTGAACTGAGTAGGTGTTCAGAATTTACCATGAGCATAGGCTTTGCAGTATAGAAGATAGATAACCACATGCCTGTGTCTTAAAACTACACTTCAGTTTACTTTTTTTTAACCAGCTACAGTCATCTAGTAAATTGTGTGGTAAAGGGCTTGGATTTACTGGATGCGAAGCAGTGTGTAAATCTTGATGAGTTTGGTGGAGGCTGAATCATAGGCTTGTGTGGTCCATCTTTAGAGTCTACCTGTTAGTCTAATTTGCAGTAGATGAAAAGCATTGATTTAACTTTCACCTCCTATTCAGTTTGTAAACTGTTAGCCAGGCATGACATGTAACCAAAGGCAAAATTTAGGGTAAACATTTAGTTTTGCCCTTACTGCTACCTCTATTCTATTTTGTGACGTTAATTTGTGGCATTAATATCGGGTATGAATCCTGTTGATACGGGATATACCCAAACCAAAAAGGTTTCACATGAATAAGGAAATAAAAAAATTCCAGCACTTCCAGGTAATAAAACTTGCAGCTTGATTATTCTTGGTTGTATGTTCCAGTTTTATTGTGCCTCCTTTTGAAGGCACCATATACTTGCTATTTGCAAGTATGTGCAAATAGTGGATTTGCAAATAGTTGCAGATTAGATAGGCTTCCAATTGGTTTAGTATAACGGGGGTTTTTGTGAAGTCTCTTATGTATAATGTTTCTTTCCCTGTATAACAATTTTAAAGTGGGTTTTGTTGAATGTCTTTATAGGATCCGAGTTTAAAATAATAAAATATCCGTGCTTCTTATTTTGGATACAGTCATGATGCTGTAACAAATTAATGAAAGAATTTCATAAGAAATAATGTGTAGGTGTCTTATCTTTCTAGATCATTTCATGATCAACAAACCTATATGGTCTTCCACTACTTTCCTAAATCTGATGTTTACATTCTTTACTTAAGAGTGTAGGCTTAAGAAATACGGCCTTACTCTGCATAGCTTAAACATTTAGAAATGAAGATTGTCAGCCTTTTCTTTCTTATGTGAGCCTCTTACGTTCAATTAGTGGAAGGGATCACGTTTTTTGAACTATCAGAAACAGTGAATGATCTTGTTTTCTTGTAATTCAGTGCTATCCTGGTAGCATTTTTGATGTGGACTGATTCTTAAGGTTCTGTATCTGTGTATCCCGAACGTTTAAGACCTCAGCTGCCACAGGCACTCGTTGAACTTGAAATTTTAGAAAATGTTTTGTGATGATGAGTGCTTAATAAACACAAGCACACTAATTTTCAAACTTTGCTTTCTGTTTTTTTTTTTCTTTTTAGGAGACTATCTTCACTTTGACATGACGTGTGAAGTTTGTTAGCATTTTTTGTTTCTTTTTTTACAGTTATTGTGAAAGGTATGTATGAGAAAAGTAAATCTTGTTCTTTCTATGTTCATTTTTTGTTAGAGCATATTGCTTTCAATGTACAGAAGCCAAATATAAAGAAACGCATGGAATTGTATTTCAGTACAAGTTCAGGCATACTAGTGCTTTGTGAATAAGTGGGATAATGTGTCTGTCTAAAACTTCTCAAAATAGTAGTTTCTATCTGTCTTTGCATTTTGTGTGAAGTTTTACAGGTTTTAATTCTGCCTTAAAACTTAGTGTGTAAGTTTCAATAGGGTTCTGTTTTTCTGCTGAACATTAATAGGCATTTTAGTATTGCTCCTTGTTAATTTTTTTTTTAGTCAGCTAGCTTGAAGTTGCGTTTTGCCGCATGATGAAGATGTAGTCGCCCTTCCTTGTCAAGCTTTTTGCCTTGTTATGGAACAACCAAGTAAAGGGCTGTGTTAGGCACAGAGGAATGTTAAACAGACACTTTTGTAGTCAGATGAGAAAGTAATAGCAGCTATTACTGAAACAGAAAAAACTTCAAGACATAAGTATGGTCTCTTTAATTAGAATTTTAAAATCTGCTTAAAGGTATAAAAGAAATGGTAAAATGTATACATTAACTCTGAATAACTTCATACGTAATCTCTTACCTAAGTAGTACTAGATGTTCTAACATCCTTTACTTTTCTCCTGCTGAGGGATCTTAAAGCAAGGGATTTGTACAAGCCTAATGTAGACAAATTGAGTACAATATTAAGCAACCGCAGAATACGCACAGTCTCTGTGCGTGATCTCCGTGCACAGCGCATATGTGCTTTGAAGCAGTTTGTGGTGAGAACAGAAGATCTAGGGGTGTGAGCATGTGATGTAGAAATGTCAGATTGATCAGGCTACTGCAATTCCTTCCTGCCTCCAGCTGTCCTACCTGCAGCACATAACCGGTGGCAGGCTGGAGTGGCTTCCATTTCTAGTATACCTTGCCACTGTTCATGTGTTGTGCTGTAGCCTGGCTAGGAATGAGATTTCCTCCTTCTGTCTCCTTTGGAACTCTTATGCCTGGCTTCCATTTTTTCTGTATATTACACAACGCATGAGCAATTTGTAGGCTACATATAATACAATTTAATATAATGGCTCGTAGGCTATTAGTCATAATAAAATGAAGCAAAAGTTTGTAGAGTATAATATGTAGTATCTATTAGACCAACTCATAAAAACTGAAAATACACTTATAAGCTTTCAAGCATGAAACCCTTTCTGTTAGTTCACTCATGTTTAAGATAATATCCCCATTTGTTCTTTCTTCGAGAACAAATGTTTTCTCCTTTGTTCCATATCAAATAAAAACTGTCATTCCTTGCTGAGTCTTTGTTAATGTTGCCCCTCCCTACTTACAGACTTCTGCTTTCTTTTGTCAGTCCCACCATTTTATCAGAAAAGCAGAGTAATTATCCAAAACTGGTGCCCACACATGGAATATATCAGCATAGATTTAGTGGTATAATTATGCTTCTCTGCTTGTTGATTTTTCTTGCTAAAGAAACCCTTTAAGCAATGGAGGAAAAAGTGGCAAGATTTGAACATGGCAGAGACTGTATTGCAAAGGGTCAAAGGTGGGAAACAGTGTAGTGATCTCAAATGCATGTGGGCACATCTGGGCATTTAAGTAGTTAATCTGCTAGTTAATAAACTAGCGTTAATAAGGCTAGTCTGGAAAAAAGAAATTGTGTAGCTTGGTCACTGAAGACATTGTGGTACTGTCTCATTCTTAAGTAATTTGTAAATAATGAAAAGACAGTAAGTGTGTATTGACATATGCAGAAAAAAAAAATAATTGTAACTTAAATTCACCAAACTGTACTAGCAAGGCAGGTCACTTCTATTTACTGGAAGAGTCAGGATTTGCTCCATAAACACTCAGTATCTTTATGGTGAAAAATAGCAAGGTACGTTATGTAATCAGTAGCAAATTAACTTCTCTTAATAAACTGGTTCTTAAAATGTATACATAAATAATGTATATCATGGAACTACCATATGTGTATTTTACTGAGGTTCATTAGGAAGTATGTAAAAAATTCTAGTATGAGTACGCCGATGAATGAGACATCAGTCTCTCTCTCTTGTTTTTGAAGCTTTTTAATTATAAAATGGAAGGGTTTCATAATTTCATTCTTCTAATGGGCAGTTGTATCACAAGTCTGAATCAGGTTCTAGTAGCAGTAGTGGATGTAAGAATGCACGTGGGTCTGGTGTGCTCATGATTAGCATTTGTTTGGAATAGGTCCGGTGAATCTTGTAATTTTTTTGAGTTGAAACACAAGCAACGTTTTTAAAAGCTTGTCTGCTTTGTCTTTCCTGTTTTTTTGTAAAATCCTTTAGTGATCTCTCAACATAACTTTAGTGTTTTCAGTAATGTTAATACTTACTTTTAGTGCAAGTTGTGCAGAGTCAAGCCTCCTAAAGTCACACCCTCTAAAGTTAGGATGTATAACTTTTTTGGCCAACCCAAACAATATCAGTTCTGTTCTCTTCTGCTTTATTCAATGCACAGAGTAAACACAAGTGCTCTGCCTACTGAAGGAAAAGGAAAGAAGGTTAGTCATGATCTATTTACATGTTATTGTAGTGCTCATCTGCATAAATTTTAATGTTTTCACTGCAAATAGTTAACTTCCTCATACGAATTTTTGAATCCCAAGTCACATCTCCAGAATATTCTGTTGAGCTATATACTCTTACTCTTCCAGTATGTAAAAGCAGTTGGCTATAAGCATTTAAACCCAGCTGTTCTTTTCTGGTAATTCACCAGAATTGCTTAAATTGAGACTTTTCTAGTATTACCTTGAACAAAGACTTGTAGGAGCTGTGAGGTGTGCTTGGGAAGAAGGATGATAGATTTGTGTGAATCAAAATACAGACTTGTTTATACTGTAATTTCTGGAAAGTGCCTGACTTTTTAAGGCAGTCTTGTACCAGATGACAAGCATAAACCTAGTTTACTGCTGTAGTTTTGATTTCTCAGAATATGAAGGGCACTTAATTGATGACTCCTACGTGTAACATACTGGGGTGCAGTCAAAATCATTACCAATGGTTTGGTTTTTTTAATAGGCAAAGCTTTCTGTTGCATATATTATATGCTTATTCTTAGTTTGATAGGTTTTCACTAGAATTGTTGCATGCCTGTATTTCATGAATTACCAAGTAGATACATAAGTCTCTTAAGTTCCAGTGCATGTGTAATCTAATTTACAATTGCGTATTCTTTTTTTTTTTCTTTAATCCCTTTACAGTTTGGGGGATCATAATTTACCTAGATGTGTTGCTGTGTCTTCAGGAATGTTTGTTGAATGCTAAAGTTTAAACATGTTTCTGATTACCTTTAGTAGAATTGTATTTGACACAACACATCAAAAGTATTTCTACAGTCAGCTTGGAGTATATGAATTTACTAAAACGTAGTGGTTTCAAATGTTGCAGAACTGATAGAGTAGAAATTCCAAAAAGGCACTGTATGTTTTACCTACTTTTGCAGCAACACCATCTACCCAGGTGCCGTGGGGTAACAGATACAGTGCACTACAAGGGAACCAGGACAATGACAGGCATAGTACCTCTACCTTGGAGGTGTCAGGGAAGTCTAGTAAGACCTCCCCCCACATCAAGACCTCTGTGGAAAAAAAGAAAAGATGGGTCATTGTCATAGGTGACTCCCTACTGAAGGGGGTGGAAGGCCCAATATGCAGGCTGGACCCAGAGCACAGGGAGGTCTGCTGCCTCCCTGGGGCCCAGGTCAGGGATGTGAAGAGGATGCTTCCTTCCCTGGTAAGGCCCTCAGACTATTACCCTTTTGATCTTTTTGCTTACTTCAGTGGTAGAACGGTTGGTAAATTCTTGAGAAGTCTACATTTACTTTCTAATTGCACCTACTATCTCTGAAAATCTCATGACAGATCTGTGAAAGATCTGCTTTTCATTAAACACAAGCGTATGTTTCCTGGCATATTGGAGTCCATTTCATATATACGAAACATTTGCCCCCACTGTTTTTCTTTTTCCCTTTTTTTTTTTGGTCAAAACTTGTAATCGATTGTGTTTTATTCCCTTCTTGATCTTGAATAGGTTACAAATGGTGTGGGTTTTTATCATGAATCGAATGAGCTCCCAGAGCAGTTCATACACTCAGCGTAGGCGAATGGTTCTAGGAATTGTCATTCTTCTGCTTGTTGACGTGATATGGGTTGCCTCTTCAGAACTCACTTCTGTAAGTATTGTTCCATGAATCTTAAAAAGAAAATAAATGCCTAATTAAGAGAAAGATACAGCAGAAACACGATCACTCAAACACTCAATGAATCTTCTAGTGTAATGTTTAACCACCTCTTCAGTTCAGGGAAGACAATATCCTTCGGGTCAGTGAACTGATCTGTATCCACTGAAAGTTATGAAAAAGCTCAACTCAGTGACTGTTCCTTTCAAGACAGAAGGTGTTATTGATGACTTTAAAATCAAACAACATGAACTCTCTAATTACAGTACATAGTTATGAGCTTATTTTGTTTGCTGCTGTATTAAAATAATGCCTATGTTTTTCCTAAGAAGTAGTAAATTAGCTGTAAAATGGCAGGCTAGGTGATACGGTAGATTATAATTCAGAACATCTACAAGTCTAGGACTTGGGGTTATAGAGTTAAGACCTATATTTGCAGATAAGTTTGTCCTAATCTTGTTCATATATTCACCGTCTTGAAACTGATCTGGTATTTACTTCTTGTTAAGTTTTAGAACTTAAAACAGCTTTAGCAATGGAAATTGAGTTTTTAATAAATTCTTATCAAATTCAGGTTTCTGAATTGTCATTTAAGTTATGTTCTGTATCAGTTTTTCAAACTAAGCATATAAAAATCTTTGTGTTTAAGATGCTGTTATATGTGCATATATGTAAACTTTTCCAGTGAGCTGGTGGAATCACTATTGATAATGAAATGTTACTTAATCAAAGTAATCTCTAATTTGTGATTCCTGTGCTATTGCTTATAAAAGTGATCTTTCATTTGGAAAATATTTGTATGTATATATATTTTCAGTCCTATTTGAGTTCAGTGGCATATTAATATGTTGCTTGGTTAAATACAAGTAATAAGTAGCTTTTCTCCAGTGGCATAGTGTCTTAGAAAATGTCTGAGTACCTTCTTGTTGGCGTGTAAGGTATTCTGGGTACCCCCAGAATAAGTAAAGCCACTTGAGTCTTTTGGTCGTTCGTGCCAATACTCTCAGCACTGTCATTTTGGGAACCAGATAGTTTTGGACTATGTACTTAAAACTATTTATTCATTTCATGAGTTCTCACCTAATTGGTAATTTTGGATACCGCAATTATTTTCTTTCCACAGTATGTTTTTACAAAGTACAACAAACCTTTTTTCAGTACGTTTGCAAAAACATCCATGTTTGTTCTATACCTCTTGGGATTTATTGTTTGGAAACCGTGGAGGCAACAATGTACCCGTGGGTTTCGTGGAAGGCATGCAGCTTTTGTAAGTATTTTATCTTTATAAATGTTTTGATATATGTTGAAGCTTGTACAGAAAAAACTTAAAATAGAGAGTAGAGAAGGGTAAAGTTTACGTATTTGTGAAATAGTGCTTTCAGAAAAGCAGTTATGAACTGAATCGTGGCAGAGGAAGATGGGGCAATCACAATAGTAAACTTGAGAGCAAGAAAAGAAAGGAAAAAGCAGTATGAAACATGTCAGGAATCATCAGAAATGCTCCACTGGGCCAGACCATTGGTCTGTCTGGCCTGGTATTTTATCTTGGACAGTTGCAGAGGGTAACTTTTTTTAAGAAGAGATTTTGAGAATCACCGCTGTTGGTTCTCTTTTACTTGCCCAGCGTCTGTAACCAACAGAGTCAGTATTTGAACTTTGTAGTTGATTTTTATTACTGACTCCTCTTGTTTCAGGCAGAACCATGAACTATTTGCTAAGAGGTTTTGATGTTTTTTTACATGATATTTAGGAAAGGTGGTAGAATTATGTTTTTATTGTTAATATTTTATTTTTATAGCCTTTATGCATAAGTGACATTCTGTTGCCCATTCTAGGACTGGGCATAGTTTATGCTGCAGCCTAAAATTGTTGCCATATTGCAGAAACATACACTTTTTTCCAAGGCCATTAGAGATGCCTGGAAGAGCGCTTGTTCTGTGCCAGTGTTTCAGAATGCTGAACAGCAGGACTCAGGAGCAGTAAGGCATTTGGCCTGATATTAATCTCGCATTAAAATAACAGAAAATCTGATCCAAGAACATGCTGTTAATCAACATGTCTTTATAGAAAATAGCTTGTATGAAAGAAACTGACTTCAGTTCCTCTAGATAAATTAAACTTGACTGTTAGTGACAGTTGTAGGGATAACATACTTAAATGACTGAAGTATAATGCGACATTAAGCCAAACGATATTTATTAAAGAAAAAAACAAAGCCACCACGAAAAAACAAATTGAAACCCCAAAACCTAAACCCTTTGTTTTTAAACAAATTTTGTGTTAAGCACTTAGAACATTTAGAGTTGTCTGATATCTTGAAGTAATTTCTGGTAGATCAACCTTTAATATCAAATATCTGTGCATAGTATGGCACGTGTTAGACTTGCTGTTCAGTATCTTTGTAAGATAATTGGGAAATAAACAGAATTTACAGATTCTTTACTGTTGGTAATGACAAATAAGAATGATGAAAGTGCTAAAGGATGATTAGTTGTACAGAGCAATTATAATGATCAAATTTATTAATCTGAGCAGATGAGTAGAATAAGGGTCTATTGCCGAGCGTGAAAGAGGTGATTTGAACTGGACAGCAATGAGTTGAGTGCTGAATCTATCACATTTGTATGTGGCAGTCATGGCATGGCTGTTAGAGTCTCATTATTTTTTTCTTTCTAATCCTACAAAAAGTAATTTTTAGAATAATTTGTAGGAAATAGCCATTACTTTTGATGTTAGTATATTTCACAACAACAGTGCAGGGGCAGGCCTGTAGTGTGCAGTTAGAAGATTCTGCCCTATCTAAGGAGTTTAGTTAAATATTCAACTGTGTAAATAATACAAGTGGTTTTAAAATGTCTTGTGTTTATTAATCTGGAACAAAAATTATATGTTTATAGATTTTTTTATTTCAATAATGATTGCTAAGATAAACACTCATATCTTTCTTTTAAGCCCTATTCCACGTTAGAAGCTTTGCTTAACAGATTTGTTACCAGCATGGTGGAGCAGCAAGCTGCAGGCCAGGGAACAGGGGTAGTAGCGCTTGTTAAAATGCATAAAGGAAGAGGAAAAATGATTCTTGACCACGTCCTAATTTAAGTCTTGTTAAAACTAAGGCAAAGTTCCGGGTTTTTATGCGAAGGAACTTTGCCTCAATAAAATGAAGAAACAAGAGGTTTGTTTTTAATGCATGCGCAGTAATTTAGTGAAGTGTGTCTTGCTAAGACTGAACGTTACAGGGTTTGGCATTCTAATAACCCGATCCTGCATTGATGCTTGGATAGTTGAATTCAGTGGGGCTGTCCAAGAGGTACAAGGAATTACTGAAATAACTTACTGAATTCATAAGCCCTCTTATTTACTGGGAAGGAGGGCTGGGGGAAGAGAGGGAATTGTGATTGAATTATGGAAAAAAAAGATAAAAACTACTTATCAAAACATTTCATTTATTAATAACTCTGTCTTAATAGATTATTACATTTAAGGTTCTGTAATTAGTTTGCAGATGCTGAAGGTTATTTTGCTGCTTGTACAACAGATAACACTGTAAACAGTTCTCTGGTAAGTGCTTTCACTTGTGAAAGTCAATGTTTTACAGTAACATGATACCATTATCATGACTTACTGTTTTTAAAATATGGCAGTCTTAAGTCAGTTTTTGGCAAAGGGGACTGGTAACTTATGTGTTACTAACGTATGCTGCATATAGTGACATTGCTTATTATGAGAAGTACAAGTTCTCAGCTCAATATGTTTCTGTAGTAGTTTGTGAAAGAAGTATTTATGACATACAAAGGAAACCTCTACGTATTTAGCTCCGTAGCTGCCAAAGCAAAACATGGAGAGCTAGTGATAAAACCACACGGTTTTCAAGACTAAAATCCACAACGGAGTCTTTCAGTTAGTCGACTAGCTTGTGTACCACGATTCTGCATTGCATTTTGAAAGAGAAATGGACTGCTTGTATCCTTCCAGTGGACAGAGTGACTACTGTCTGCTGAATCGGATGTCAGTACTGATATTCTGCTGATAAGCTCCATTTCCAGATGGCATTTTTGTGGTGATTTTCATCATCCATAAATGATGGTTTGTTGTGCCCTTGTTGATCGCAGATTGCAGCTTAATCTGCATACTTAAATCAGAGGCTGCATGCAGAAACATATCCAAAACATAGAACGTTTAAAGTTTGCACCATCTCTGTAATAGAGTAGGGGGAGGCAATTGGGTGTTGACAAACTGCCACATGGTTATTTTATATTGAATAGGGAGTTGAAGAGAGATTTTTTCAGAAGTATTCTTCACTTCATTCTTTGTTTTTTTTCCAACTTTAGTTCTGTGCATTTAAGAATAAAATCGTCTTAGTCTGCTTAATTCATTAAGACCATCTTACTCTAGAAGGAGGATTCATTGTTAACCTTGGACAACTTGGCATTAATTTAAACATTCACAAAAATTCTGTTCCTAACAAGGAGCTTAATGAAAATGCAGCTATCAGATAGTTTTCATTACTTCACTCTTACAGTTTATTAATTTAATGAAAACAAGAAGGTTAAAACTTGTCTTGTTAGAAGTATTTTAAGCAATTAAAACTTCTGTTAAGTGCCTTATATATTTGAGTTCCTTTCCCAAAGTTTTTTTGACTTTTAGTTCTAGTTCATGACCTTTTAGGGTCATGGGAGGAAAATGAGTATGTATTAATTTTTGTGTATGTATTCTGTATTTATGTTTCTAGTTTATAATTTGGACAGAAGCTATAGATCTAATGAAAAGTCTGTGGTTTTGATGAGTTATTTTTTAATTTTAAATCAGTAGGTTTGAATTTCCTGGGGATGAGTTTTGTGTTCTTGAGGATATATGCAAAAGTGCACAGTTATTTTTGAGTACTCATTTTACCAATACGTTTAACATAAAATACATATTATGTATGACCACTGACAAGCTTATGCACTGTGTGCAAAACCACTTCGTTAAATTTGATTCTTTTAATATTGACCAAGCTTTTCTTTATTTAGTTTTCTAATTCACTACATTAATTCTACTGCTTATAATTTAAATATGCTGCTTAACTGTATTTTTACTTATACTGATTCATTTCAGAGTGAACCTTTATATGTTCCTGTAAAGTTTCATGATTTGCCAACTGAAAAAAATGGCAGTAATAGTAGTGATGCAGAGAAAAGTGAGTAAAGACTTTTGGAATGCTGAAATGCTAGTTCTTTGGTGAATGAATTACTTTCCTCTTTGTTAGTGTAACTGCTGTCATGTTGCAGGAAGTGCCTCCCTTTTTTCTCTCCCCCCCCCTTTTTCTTTTTTTTTCTTCTTTAAATCTCTTATTGCATGAATTGCAGTCTTATATATTTACTTTCAGGTAGAGAAAACATAGGCCTATCGTTCAGTTTACCTTTCTTGGTCACTACAGATCCAGCCTATGTTTATCTCAAGGGACCAACTGGGTTCAGTACTTGTGATTCTTTCCTTCTGGGCTTGTATGACCAGCAGCAGTGAGTCAGCCTCTGGAAAAACAAGCTATTGTCCTTTTTAGAGCAGGAGCAAAGCAGTCAAAGTAAGAATTTTAATAGTCTATGTGCATTCTGATTTTATTTAAGCCTCACTATCTTGTGATAGTAGCTGAAATGGGCCTAACTGTCCCAGACAATTATAGGAAGGTTGACTGTAAAAGAATCCAATATCTGATCCTCAGCAAAAGAGTCCCTGCTTATAAAAGGGAAAATTACTTTGTTAATTTCTAGATGACACCTGTGCAGAACCACTTTGGGTAGCTCTGCTGTCCTAGGATAACATGCACCAGTCACTTCAGGGTTGTTTGAGCTGTAGCTTTTCTCTTTGCTTTTTTTAGAAAATTAGATGTGAATTCATGTTGAATTAGGCTAATATTTATATGTAGCATATAGTGTTTTCTTTACACAGTGATGATACTTAAAATACCCTTATAAATAAAATCTGATCCTGGTTTGCACGATTAGTTAGGGGAAGGTTCCAAATGAGCAAGTGCCCTTATGATCTCTGCTAAACTTTGAGGTCTGTTGGACGCTCTCATCCTCTGAAAAAAACACTGTCCGTGCAGTTAGGTATACTTGTGTGCAGTTTTTGGCTGTTAGACTATTAAAGAGTTAAAGAAAACCTTATATGTAATATTTAGCAATACAGAGTAATTCTTACCTAAGAATTTGTTGTCATCTTGTGGGGATTTTTTTTGACAGGGAGGAGGTTTAGTGCTTTTCAGTGAGGTTTTTGTGGATGGACAACTGTACTGATTGAAAACAATAATAGTGTTTTGTCTTATTAGTGACCTATCAAATACCAAAATACTAGTTTAATAAATAAAAATAATGGCATGTCATTTATTTGTATAAAAACATGTTATTATTTGTGAAATATTCTAATCAATGCCATACTAGAAAATCGTAGTTTTATTTGCATGTTGTGTTGCTTGTAAAGTTTGATGATAATATGCCGCCTTTTTTTCCTCTCTCTCTTTTTTTGTCCTTTTTCTTAAGCTCCCAAAAAGCCTCGTGTAAGGTTCAGTAATATTATGGAGATTCGACAACTGCCATCGAGCCATGCATTGGAAGCAAAGTTGTCTCGTATGTCATATCCAACAGTTAAGGAGCAGGAATCAATATTAAAAACTGTAGGAAAACTCACTGCAACTCAAGTAGCGAAAATTAGCTTTTTCTTTTGCTTTGTGGTATGTGCTCCACTTTTTCCAGAAAACTCAAGTATAGATGCAATTAAGACTTGTATAGTAATAGTGAAACAGTATTAAGATGACTTGTATTTATGCCTCATTTTATGAATATGCTGTAAGAAGTAAAACCTTCCTCATGTGTTGGGCATGAAGGTGCAACTTCTTAAAGGGAGAGTAATAAAAAGAGATCCTTGGGGTGTAGTTAACTCTAAGGTCAGTTGTAAGATATGCCATGCTTTCGTGCCATGTTGTCCAATGTTGGGTACGTTTGGTACAGCAAAATCTGGGATTACAGGTATTGAGGGCTGCAAGATTTACTTAAGAATCTGTTAGTTGCTGGTGGTTTTGCACCATGCCTTAGGTTTAGGGGGCGAGAGATAACGGTGGCTGGATTTTTAAGAGGGAGTAAAAATGTAGATAGCAGGACAGTGATCACTTTTCTAGAAGCAGCTTGACTGATGCTGCTGAATAAGTTGTGTGTAGTGTGGACCTGCTACAGCTTTTCCTCAGGAAGCTGTGCTCTTTGAATATGTAAAGTCACAATAATAATTCAAAAAATTATTAGTACTATTGATGCATAGACCAGAAAATGGTGATGTAATTTTCAGTGTGTATATGTAAAGAGTGTGCACACAGCAGCAAGAGAATAAGAAGCCACTTATTAATGATTTTTGGATGGATGAAATAGCTTTTTAAAAAAATACTTTTTAAAAAAAAATTTAAAATTCTGCATGTCTGAGTGTATTTCCCTACATATATGCATGCAGATTTTCTAGGGTAGAGACCTTATGTTCAAAACAAATTCTGTTTATGCTATTTGTGGATGCTGTTACTACTGGCATGAATGTATATTTCTTCTTGGATGGTATAAGTATTTCCACCTAAGACTTTAGCAGATGGTAACCGCCCTAAAGATATAGTTAAGATCTTATTAATGAGTTCTCGATCAAGAAAAGGGGCTCACCTCGATCCCTGGAAAGATGATGGAACAGCTCGTTCTGGGTGTCCTCTCACGGCATGTGGAGGAAAAGAAAGCTATCAGAAGTACTCAACGTGGCTTCACCAAGGGGAAATCATGTCTGACTAGTCTGAGAGCCTTCTATGATGGCATGACTGGATGGACAGATGAGGGGAGGGCGGTAGATGTGGTCTACCTTGACTTCAGCAAAGTGTTCAACACGGTCTCCCACAGTATCCTCATAGGGAAGCTTAGGAAGAGTGGGTTAGATGAATGGACAGTG
>VXBO01010756.1:666115-681519 GCA_013400135.1 Rhinoptilus africanus | reverse complement strand
GAAGAGTGTTGCATAGCCATATCATCAGTTGCTGGGGGCTGGCAGTGAGTCTTTGATGTGATTGTGGTAAAAGAATAAAATAGTGAGAAGACAGATGTATATTCCAGTAGAGCTATAGTCTATGCTGAAGAACATCTTCAAGCAAATCATACAGGATCAAGGGGATGTAGCAGATGTTGCTGACTAAAAACCATCTCCATTGAATAGTAGCAGAAAACGTAACCTTGGCAATAATGATTGGGCTGGCTCTATTTAAAAAAAATGCACCAAAAATAGTTGTAATGATTTAAGGCATCACTTCATATGATTTTTATAGGGCTAACTGCATCTGTAATATGGTATCTTTCCATTCTGTACCCCAAAAAATGTAGGTAATTAAGAATATACTGTGAAATTGTAGTAACCTAATTCTGTAATTCATTTAAAGTCTGCGTGTCTGTGCAACAGGTTGAATAACTGGTTGTAAAACGTAGAACAAGTTTTGTTGTACTTGTCCATGACAAATGTATTACAGCTCTCTCTTGGAAACATGCAGTGTTTGTGAGTGAGAAGAGCCAAAATACAATGGCACTAAAAAAAAAAATTACTCAAAAATCTTTAATGCGTAACTTGACTGATACAGATAAAAGCAGGTCTTGTTTTTCAGATGCTTTGGATGTGGACTTTGAACTGAGAGATGATGTTTGGGATGATATCGATGATGAGAAATTAGTACTTGCTAGCAACTTTGCCAGTAGAGAATTAGGTAAGGTTATTTTAACAAAATTCTTTGTTTCCTACATACAAATTATTTTACAGGCTATTGTTTGAGACCAGTTTATTATAGTATAGAATGAATAGCACTACCTGAAATTTTTTTGTTGTTTGTCAACAACTGTCCGACTGTCAGGTTTACTACTCCTTATTTGTTAATTTATCTTACTGCTTATCTCTGCTTATCTTTACAGTAGCCCAAAACCCACAGAAGAAATATTTCAAGTGTTAAGAGATTTGATTCATTTTCAAACTATTACTTATCATATTATGTAAAATACTTACAAGGGGTTTTGTCTGGTTTGTGACTCAGTTTTTAAAACTTTCATTCTTTTCATTCTGGAACATGGAAATACCTGCCTTCAAATTCCAGATGAGTGTGAGCCACTTTGCCAGTATACAAGAAGCAAAGCCACAAACGACATTTCAAAAGAGTAAGCATTATGTAATTTATTACAATTTTATTCAGTTAAAAATACGGTCAGCATTTCACATGTATAATTAAATGCATAGAAGGTTGTTCTCTAAAAAAAGTGAGTGAAATTTTAGCTTCTAAAAGGTATGAATTGTTGAATGATTTGAAATTCTTTTGTGTCTGTGTGGACGGAAATAAATAGAAAATCCTGAAGTGAAAGTAAATTATTTTGCACGTCTGTAAAAATACTTAAATTACTCAACTTGGTATTTTCAGTTCATGCGTATTACAAGATGAGACCAATACTCAGAACTCAGTTGTTTCTGTGGTTAATAGCACATCAAACGTGAATTTACCTGTACAGAGTGGGAATATAAATATGGTGAGTAAATATATTTTGATAATAGAATTTCCTGTAATTAGTATTTCATGTGTAAATATATTTACCATATCTGACTTACGAATCAGTTTGAACATACTGAATTTCTGAACCTTTCTGTATTGTCCAAACATGCTTGCATCCTGTGTTCAGTGCAGTATTCATGATACAAAAAACTAGGACTTGAATTTACTTTATATAGCATGAGTTCAAAACTATTTACTCAATTTGATTGTGATTCTGCAAGTCATCCAAGTATATAATTATATTTATCATGTGCTTGGTCCTTGTCAAATACCATAATATCAATATAAATATCTGCACTACATACTGAAACAATCTGGCAGCTTCTCTTCTGGTTAGATATTTTGGCCATGTTCACTTTTTAACATTTACATTGCAGTTCAGTTTTCAAGAAAAAAAGTATTCAATTCCTTCACAAGAACTGAAAAACATACAGTGTTCTTCGATCCCAAAAATAACCTCAGACTCTTCTAAATTCACTAGGAAAGAGGATTTTTTTATTTTCACAAAAGAACAGGAAAAAGAAGTGGATTCCAGGTAATAAAAAGTTGTGCATGTTTTTCTGTTGTCTCAGTGTTCCAGTGCTTAGTCCTTCATGGAACACAGACCTTTAGGTGATGGGTTAGTTTATAGCATTCATTTTAAGAAGGTGAATTTTCCCAATAATATTAGTAATTAGCTTTTCTTAGAAACGAAAAGACTTGAAAATTATTTTGCTTATCTTGTATCTCTTGACTATACTTCATGTAGTGTTCCTGATTTCATAGGTTTTAATGTACTGTACCTAATTCAATTTTTTTGTTTGTTTAATCTTCATTAGATACCTTCTTGATGATGAAATCAATGATGTCAAGCCCTTTCTTGGAATATTTGATGGCATTTTGTAAAACATATAAAAAAATGCATTGTAAGCTCTGGGAGAAAAAACTTGCAGTCATTTTTATGGAGTGAAACCTTCAAATCCAGTTAAGGGAATTTTATTTCTGTTATATACTTATTTACCAAAAGCTGGATTGTTGCATAGAGTAGATAATAAAAAAATTGTTGGCTAATTGATGGAATTCTAGGTATATTATGTTATTTTGAAATGTATTTAAATATTTGTTTGTTGACCTTGCTGGTTTTCTGGATTACAAAGAAAAATATTGGAATGTGTTAAAGGAGAAAGTTCTGAAACTGAGGGTGCTTTTACAGACAAAGTAAAAATCGCATAAGGGAAAGTAAAATGTTTATTAAAAGCCCTGCTCACAAGTACTCTTTAAATGAATGAAAGACTCTTTCCTCAGAAATTTCTTAATGCTTTTTGGGTTTGTCTTTCAGTTTCTCTAATGCTGAATTTTTCATAGCACTGATTCTGTAAAATAATTAGATTTACAAGTAAAAGTAATAGAATGGTAAATTATTCTAGACTCTATTCCTTTTGACAGTGCTATCAACTCGTTAATAAAAAAGTGCAGCTTCCTTCAGGTAAATGTGTCTCAACAAACCACTTGTAAAATGTCTATAAACGATATTCTGAAGTTGTGTTTGGCTGTATATTTTGACAGCCAAGGTCACAAAATGGACATTAATGTGTCCCAGCACAGGTTTAGGCAACCAAGCATTGCATTTGGATATCTTCTTGTAGCTCTAGTGTTTGAACAGTAGAACTTGCAAGTTCAGTAGTTGTGAAAATACATGATACTGCGTAAAATCCAAGAGAACGTTAATTTTCACTGTTAATTATTCAAAATGTGTGGAATTAAAATGTTAAAATCACACATTAGCTTATCTTAGGTGTCTGTTCTTGCAACGTTGTTTGTGGTGCAGCCATATACAACCGTATCTGTGTTTTGCTGCACTACTTGGTTCTGTTTTTCTCAGATAGTAACATTTTACCTGACCCCAGTGGTTCTTGCAATTTTTACTTGCTTCCTGGTAGAGCCCTTTCTCCATATGAAAGAATGGCCGAGCACAAGCAGCCTCACCACTCTGTTTCTGACTGTGCAAATTCCAGCAGGCCCAAGCTTGTAACTCACTTTGCTGTACCTCAAATATTTAATTCCATCTGGAAGTTAGTAGTATGTCAGATCGCTTTTCGTCTCCGTTTATTTATTAATTTATTTATTTAAAATTAAACTTACAAACTGAAGTAACTCAGAATTACTATACTACTGCTATGTTCGGCCCAGCAGTCCTAGTCCTGCACATCTTAGTCACTGCCCAGTTCCTTGTCAGGGTGAGATTTAAGAATGCAGGGTGCAGATGTCATTTTAGGTGCCACAGAGAATCTTCCCTCGGTTCTATCTACCATGCCAGAAGAGCACAGGTCCTGCACACGGAGATGTTCCGGGTCCTCTAGGGCATCTAAGATGGTACTTGATGCCAATCTTTGTTTAAGCACCTGACTCTCTCCCTGCTGCTTGAAATACACTTTTTTTTTTCAATTTATACTTCATATTTACATAGCATTCTTTAATTGCCTTTGTATCCTGCCTTTCCCTGGCGTTTTAGCTTGCAACAGCTAATTAAGCTGTTCCTCGGTTTCTTCAAATTTGACAGAAGCTTTTAAACAGCAACACAAAGCTGAGCTTCCAACATGGAATAATAGAGGGGAAGGAAACAATTAATATAATCTTGTGATTATATCATTTATATAATTTATATAGTCTTGTGATTATACAACTTGCAACTTTCCAAAACCTCACTCATCTGCTGGTTGCTCAAGCCTCGCCTGCAAACCAGGTGCCCTTCTGGTGGCAGGTGCTCTGCTTTTTCTTGCTAGTCTGCATGAAGCTGCTTCTAAAGGTTCTGAACTGTGAGCCAGAGAATGTGGTGAAAGTTGATTGTGCTTATATATCTTCATAAAAATGCATAAGGTAAGCTTCTATTTATTTCTTTGTTCTAAGGAAGTATCTTTTTGAGATGTTTTTCTGTGAAATATTTTGGTAGTTTATATATTGTCTAGAAAGTACTTGACATTATTGCCAATTTTGCATCATTTTTTTTGTATAGTCTAAATACAACCACTTGTTTTTAGTTAGTCAATAGGTGTAGGTTTATATTTAGACTGTTACTTCAAAGAAAACTATCCTTGCAGGGAGATGTTTCATTTTCCTCTTAGTTTCCCCAGTGCAGGAGTTCAGAAGTATTTACTGAGTTTCTTCTTAAATTTTTAGTTTTCTGATACTGTATTAAATTTTTTTCCTTTTGATTTTTTTTTAAATGCTTTTATTTCCAGTTGATCCATAGTCAGAACTCATGATAACAAATTCATTTCGGTATTTACTAGACTATTCAGAGTACTTTGCAGGTGGTTTATAAGATCATTTCCTGTCTCTGTTTTTCACAAGAGATCAGCATCCTTACAGCATCCTTCTAAGATTACAAAATTGTGCTATTGCTGCTGACAGCATTTCACGGATTTCAGAATAGAAATATTTCAGTACTGCGGTGTCTTTACAGTAATATTGAACCTCTGGTGCAAAAACACTTTTCTAGAGATAAGTGCTTTATTTGGCATTGTTGTTTTACTTCATTATTCATATTAGCTCTAGGACTCTTTAAAGTCTAAATGACTTTCAAAAAACCAATTTGGAAGTACTTATATGCTGAAGTGTTCTGTATCTCAGGAGAAGGAATGACTTTTCATTTGTTAACAGTTTTCATTTGTTACTGTTCCATTTTTCAAATCATAATAATTGAAAGATCAAAAGTGATAACCGTAGTAGGTCTCAATGGCAATATTTAATTGAAGATACACACAAATAGAGGCAGAAAGAGAAAATTGGCTGCAGAATTAGAAAAACCTAGTCAAATCTGAATTACTATTTTTTTTAACTTAAATTTCCAAAGTGAGGTAACTCAGAATTACTGTACTACTGCTATGTTTATCCCAGCAGTCCTAGTCACGTACATCCTAGTCACCTCCCAGTTCCATGTCATGGTAAGATTTAAGAATGCAGAGTTTACCTCCTGCCCATCACCATCATCTGATCTCCATGGAAATTGGATGGCTCCAGGCGGGAACAGTGGTGTTTCTCCCTGTATGCTTTGTATAAATGACCAGGGTACCAAAATCCCAGGTCATGCCCCAAAACGTAAGTATAGACGTCGCTATGAAGAGCTGTCCGATTTTAGTCATTTAACTGAATAAGCAGAAGTGATAACCCTAGTTTACCTGGACTGCCTGGTGTAATCACTAGGGAAGAGGTGGACACTGGCAGAAGATGATTCAGATTGTAAGTGGGCTGAATTGCTCTCTGGTGGAGCTCCCCAAATTGCCTATGATGAAAGTGACCACACACAGTTAGGATGGGGAAGCTGGTGTGCTGTAAATTCACAGCCAGCCCCACTGAATATTGCCTTTCCTGTGCACGTGAGGTGCCTGGGTTCTTTTATCCATGTAAGGATCCAGCTTTTCTAAGTTGAATAGTCTTACTTCTATCCAGCAAAAGATGGCTGAGCTCCACTAGTGTTGCTGCATGCAGCTTCCCTCAGGTGCTGCCCAGATGAAAAAACAGACTAATTAAATTCAACAGGATAATGTCAGACAATTTCATTAAGCTACTACCAATAGATAAAATGCAGACAATAATACATAAAAAACATTGTTAAAGTCTGAAAGGATTGTTGTTTTTAATTCTGCATGGAATGACAACATTAAATGAGTGGCTTGAGTTTGAATCAGTGGGATTGTGTAAGTAATTCTTTGGGGATACAGTAGAATGCCGCAGACTTCAGTCTATAAAATTTACATTATAAAAATACTGTTTCCCATAATGGAGTAGTGAAAGAAAATGCGATGTGACAAGAAGTCAGGTTTTACTATCTTACTTGTCTGATTCTCCATAATAAAATACATGCTCATACCTGCTTTTAATTTAACTTCAACTTCCTTATATGCTTCCTTGTCCTATCACATATATTGGTTTCAAAATATAAACTGAGGTCAACCATATCTGCGCCTGAAGAAAATGCAATATGCACTCAAACCCCATGATCTTCAAAAATTGTTAGCAGAAAAAGAAGTACAGTGTTTAAACATGTTGCCAGACATGTTTGGGTATAAGGTACCTTTATAGCATATAGAATACTGTAAATGTATTGTGATGTCTTTTTAATTGTATGAAGGATGTCTCATGATTGTTTTAATTATATAGACTTTATTCATGTATTTGAGGACTTTAATGCATTAAGTATTACAGTAATTGTTAAAATAAGGCAGATTTTTGTTATTTGGGTGTATTTTTACTTAGATATTTCTTCACAGAATAGTTACGAGGTATAAAAGTTGCTGCTCTTAAAGGCAGTCAGCGTAATGATAAAGAGTGAATAGAAGTCATTGTATGGAACCAATATGCACCTGAAAAATAGTTGGAATCGGTCATTTTGTAGAGCACAAACGAAACCTCTCTAAGGCATCATTATGACAGAATCAGTGGTAGCCCTTCCAAAAGAAAGGGTATCTGGGGTTACCTGTTTGTTACTCCTTCTGCTTCCTATGTAGAAGCAAGAGAGCAGTATCTCGTCAGTTGTTTTACTGACAGAGTCTTTAAATGATATCCATGAAATGAGATCCACAAATACCTGGTTTTGGTTCAGGGTTTTTGTGGGGGTTTTATTTGGTTGGTTGGTTGTGTGTGGTGGTGTGGTTATTTTCCCTAGCTCCTTCGCTTAAGAAGGAAATGGAGGTACTAGTCAGGGTAAAATGGACTCCCTGCAGAGGACTGACAGCACACTGAATTTATTGAAGGCTTACATGAGAGTAAACTGAGGCACAGACAGTGTGCTGATAGTTTGCAGTGATGAAGTTCAGGTTGACTAAAAAAAAATCTGATAGAAAAAGGGCTGTGGTTTCTTGGATGCCACTGTTCAGCTGAGATAAGGGCCACCCTGGTTGAGCCGTTTTACTGTATTTGTTCTTTAAACCTGTATGAGATAAAACTTCCTCCCTCCTAGTGCTCACTTTTCTCCCAGCATTGTAACTCTTGGCCTCCGTGTGCTCCTGAGGAGCGTTTCAGATGGAGTGGGCTGGGGTAAGGACTGCATCCTCAGAAGTGACAGTGGCCCTTGGGCCCTTTTGTCTCCTGTCTTTCTCTAGGTGGTACCTGTCACTGTTG
This sequence comes from Rhinoptilus africanus, assembly GCA_013400135.1. Lineage (NCBI taxonomy): Eukaryota > Metazoa > Chordata > Aves > Charadriiformes > Glareolidae > Rhinoptilus > Rhinoptilus africanus. The sequence continues at coordinate 673,847 of VXBO01010756.1, read as the reverse complement.
CTCTTCCCTGTGGTTGTGAAGTGACTGGAAAAGCTGTGTTCCTGCAGTCCTGAACTGCATGTCCTACTCTTAACAAGCGGTACCAATCCAAACAGTTTATACCGGTTAGGGAGAGTTGTTTCCCAGTTAGGTTTAGTATGCTGCCTGCCACACTAAAACACTACACTTTCATTCTGGTCTCGTGGGATGTGCTTCGAGTTTTCCTGAGTTTCCATGTGCCCAGGACTTGTGAGGCTCATCTGATTAGTGGGGAGTGAAAATATTGCATATTTTGCAGAAATGTAGTAGATTATACTGGGTGGACATACTTTGGATAAAGAAGGTGTATTTTCTTTCAAATATAGTAAAAGTGCCTAGATATAATAGCGAGGAATTTCTTGCTGTGTTTAACATATACTACAGGGAGCTAGCATGTAATGATGATACAGACTGTCCTTTTGATTGATGCTACATGGCAATTTCTACATTTTAGATAGCTGAAGGTAGGGAAAAGTGCAAAATACTTTGTTTTGAAGGCTGTAAGGGTATTGTTTATATAAATGAAACGTTTCTTTTGTAGCTGTGAAACTTCCCATTAAAGGATGCATATAAGTTTCAAAATAAAAAGATGCTTGTAACTGTAAATGGCTATGATATATTTGCTGCTCCCCCACCCATTTAGAGGCAAAACCTATTTATGAGGCTTTATTAAGTGCAAATAATTCCCATGGCTTCAGCACAAAAGAAACAGCTGCAGAATATAGACTGATTTGCATATAAATGACATGATTTCTGCTCAGAAAAGGATATTGAAAAATACGTATTTCTACAGTGAAAACCTGATAGTCACACATATTAAGGTCAGCCTGTGTAACTTTTTTTAAGCTGCTGCATGTTGATACCTGATCACGCTTCCAGATAGATTCAGCCTCTATCAGTTGTGCCTACTACGGAATTGTGAATTTCTTCTTTTGAGGTAATTAAGCTATCATTTGTAGAAAGAGATTCCAAAACATGCATCTCAACAGTTTAAGCACTTAAGTGCTCAGAATATTTATCAATACAAGTGGACAACTCCAAACTTGGCATTTTTCAGTATCTCCAGTGCTGTGAATTTGTGATGAGAGGGAATTTCTCTTGTTTGCGTTAAGACAGAAGAAGTCGTGCTGATTTGCTCTAGTCACTTTAATAAATGGTAAGATATAATTAAAGCAGACATGGGAATATTACTTTTACTGTCCCAAATAATTTCCATGGGCTATCTTTTCCATTAAAGATAAGTTCATGTTTTTAAAATTTCTGCCTGATATAGGCCATCACTGACCCACTGAGGTGCTTGGCCAAAAAAAAACCCCAAGTGTTTCAAAGTTAAAGCTATATATGCCACTTTGTCACGGTTGTTCCAGCTCACTGCACAAATTCTCTAAAATATGATATTTATTTCAGTAGAAGTGTAACTCTAGATGATTTTAATAATGAACTGTCTTCAGTGTAGTAGTCATCTAATTGTTGAACTGGGATGTCACACTGTTCAGCGTGGCTTTGGCACCGGTATTCCTACAGAGCTCAGGCACCAGCAAAGCCAAGCTCTGCAGAGCAGACCCCTGCCATACTCGGGCAGGCTGGCAGGGCTCCCCCGGATCCTTGAGGAATCGGCTTGGGAAGTCAGCTAGTGGGAGAGAAAGCCAACACAGGGTTCCAGTCAATGACTGGCCACTTCCCGCCCTGAAAGGCTGTGACTGTGACTTTGCAACGGAGTGTTCATTTACGGACAAGCTCCTGCTGCTTCTTGCATATATCCTGACATACAAGAAAGATGTTGAGTGGGCAGGCAGGCGGGCAGGCAGTACAGGGTTTGGAAGAGACCTGCCAAACCTTGGTTTTTGAATCCTTGCTTGGCAGAGGCCTCACTGAGCTGAATGCCGTTGCCAGTTCTGCTCGGAGAGATTGACTGGACACAGTGAATCGTCATTAGTTTGAATGCCTCTTGGAGAGGCTTGATACTCTTTAGTAAAGAAAAAGTGAAAGTAGTGCTGTCTAGAAACTTGGATGTGCAGGTCAGAACTTCCTTTTTAGCAATTTCTTTCAGTTTATAAAGGCTATTAATTTATCTGAATAAAAATGGGGCAGTGGAGTTTATTACTAGGATTCTGATTATTTTTTTTTTCTGTTTGTGGTGTAATATTTTAGCTGTTGTGGTCCAGGTTTGTTAGGTAACTGGGTGCAGGAAATAAACTTCTTTTATCTGAAGGCTCCATTCTTGTACCTTACATGTTATGCCTAGAGGAGGTTTTTCTGCCTCACTGAGAATTTCTACTCGAAGAATAGTCACCCAGCATCTGGATCATTAACATATCTTGTCAATTAAAAAGATTTTAGATTCTGAGGTCAGTTGCATGATTTCTAAAAACTGTACTAATAGATGTAAAAGCCAAAGCAACAGCACTTATCAAATAATTTTATTTCAAAAGTATGGCAGTAGAAGTGATTAAGAAAGTGTGGCCCATGAAATAGATCTGCTGACGTTGTGATGGATCCCAGAGATGCATTTCGGAGACTGGAGGCTTGCTTAGTGAGGAAAATAACCTGTATTAGGAAGATAAGCAGTACCAGTGGGTCGGTCTCCCTCCCTCCCTCTCAGGTGAGATGGTCTCATGCAACCATATCAGCAGAAGCTTAGACACATTCTTGGCTTCTGGAACAGATTTACTGAAGTGACAGTGCATACTGAGGATGATAGTAATAAAATGGGCAGTGTGTTCTGGGAGAAAATAAAGTTGTCATCTTGGAATGGTGGAAAACCGCTTCGGATAAGCATGTGGTTCAATAGAAATTAATTCTGTCCATAGACTTTATAGCAGCCAATCAGAACTGCTCTTTTAGTTCAAGCAGTTAATAATACCTCAGCACTGTAGCTTAAGGGATACAATTTTCAAAATTATTGTAGTGTGGGACCGATAAATTTCAGCACAAAGAAGGCAGTTTTCCATATAATTTATTTTAGATTTCCATCTAGGGTGCATTCTGACACTCCACATGAAAGTCAAATTGTCCATGTAAAATGGTTTTCAGGTGATAAGTTGACCCCTGGGGTTTTAGTAAAATAATAGATTCAGAATTCTCTCTGACTCTCCAATCTATAAAAGCTAGTTATCAGCTGTTTGAAGGATTTGATAAGAAGGAGAGAAAAAAAAAGAGCTTTTGTATAGTGACATTTTTCTCATTAATGGGGACAATGTTAGAATCATAAACTCCTTCTGGATTTGGTTGTAAATACTCTGCTGACATGTGTTTGGGGAGGTGGTGGTTCCGTGTGAGGAGTGTATGTGTCTCCTACTCTGATATGCATATGGAACAAGAAATATTTCTAATAGACGTGTACAGCCCTTCAAAAGAAGGGCGTTTACTGTGCCACCATCTGGCCATCATTTTTAAATGCATTCTATCACCAGAGCCTACCTACCTCTGCAGGAGTTTTGCTGAAGAATGACTGTCTTATGGTGCCTAGGAAAACACTAGAAGAATAACAACATAAACATTTTTCCTGCCCACATTCTTCAGTATTTAAAGGTAATGCAAAACAAAAGGTAACCTGAAAAGAAATGAGGTATTCAAGTTCTTGTCTGAACGCTCCTATAGGACCTGCTCTAATTTTTTTTTCTTAGGCTTGTTGTTTTATTTGTGTATTTTTGAGAATACTTACAGGTAGTTCCTAGTGTACCGTGTGGCTTCACTGTCAGTTCCAGCAGATCCAAAATTGGGCTTTGAGGCTTTGTTGCATTTTGGTTTAGTAGAGGGGTGTATCTGCGGGTGCATGCGTATGACACGCAGCACTAGTAAGTAATGGGGGAAAGGTGACAGTAAGATAGGACTAGTCATAGTGACAGTAGAAGCTTGCCTAATAAAATGCTAAAAGCATGTTTATATTTAGTGCAGTTGAGTGTCCCTTTGAATTTTGAGCAAAGAAAATGCCTCCTGCTTTTAAAAGGTAACTATGCTCAAGAAAACTCAACTTTTCTACAGGCTGCGTAAACAAAAAGATTATCTCAAAGAAAAACCCAAGTCCCTCTTCAGTTGTTCCTCGTGTAAACCACCATCCTGTATTTTCCCTGCTGGCATCTGTGATGAACGTGTAGCTCGCTGCAGCCGTACAGCCTGTTAGACTCTGTTGCCGGGACTTGGGCAGGGCATGGAGGAGGCAGCTGCACGGAGGGCGCCTGCTTGCCTCCTGGGTTACTGGGGGAAGAGGCAGATGTTTCCTCCTCTGAGGAGAGATCTGGCACTCCCACATGGAGTAGGAGAAGGGAAAAGCAGCGAGCAAAGATCTCGTGGAGGAGCTGGGATTTTGCTTGCAGGACAGAGCCATGCTTTAGAAGTGACAGGAGAGAGGAGAGTTCCCTAGAGCAGGCTGAGGGGCATCTGTGGTGCTCTCTGAACCGTTTGGGAACTTTCACATTGGAACTAAGTCTGGAAAGAAAGATTTATCCTACAGTGACACAATGGGGAGATTAATTTTCAAGCTTTTCAATTTAATATAGCTCTCCAACAGATCAGACTTCTCATGATTTAAAGAATAATTCTGTGCTGCCATTCTAATAACACCTACTCTTAGAAATCTGGATTCTGTGGGTGTGCTTATCAGAAGGAAAAGCTTCTACCTACACACAACTGCTAATTCAGGGTCCCTGCAGGTAGGATCACAAAGAGCTAACTACTCTGAAACCTTGCCTTTTTCTGGATTTGTCTGTTTGGTTTTAGCTTTACAGAGATAACTGGGTGCTGGTCCTGCAAGTGGGTAAGTTGTAACAGATGTGGGACAGGAGTGTTCGCTCACTTGAGTGAACTCCTGCTCACGCAGGTATCTGTGAGCTCTACTGAGATCTGCTGGAGTGTGCTTGACAGAGAAGCGTCTGTCGTGTTTTCAGAGGGCTTCTCTTCTGGAAGAGCAGACCTGAGGACCAGAAGAGTTTATGAGGAACTCTGACTTCTGCTATTGATTAATCTGCATTAACGCTTTCCAAAGCAGCTGTATATTCTCCTTTAGGTTGTTTTGTCACTCTGATTTTAAAACGTATCATCCAATTTCAAGGTTTCAGGTGTTAGCACTGAAACACTTACCTATCCATTGAGGTAATTATCAAAACATTTGTATTTGTGGCCCCAGTTAATTGTAGGCCACACCTTTTGCCTACTGGAAGCCCTGTGAGAAGTTGTTTCCTTTCCTGGGGTGGGATGATGCACGGAACAAAGTACAGTCCTTTATTTGTATTCCTCCATGGCCTTTATATGCTTTGGAGGTGCTGGGCTGGTACAGGTGCTGTGGCTGCGTGAGGGTTCGCTGAAGAACCCGTGACTGCAGCCACAGGTAGAGCTGGTGTCAGACACGGAGACGTCATACCAGCCTGCGAGGAGAGTCCCGGGGCTCTGGATCGGGGAAGACACACAGAGCAGCTTGTGTCCACCATCACCCTTCTCAGCGCAGCTCTCCCCAGGACCATGACAACAATCCACTCCTGCAACGGGGTAAGATTACTGAGGAACCTTCTCACAGACGTGTATTTATGAAAAAGTCACTCACATAACTTTTAATGTACGAGCGCGGCATCTGGCTGAACACTTTTAATTCAGTTAATCTTGTAACTAAAAAAACCAAACCAGGAATCAAAAATACTGGACAAAGTATTGCCTCATTCAGAGGCGTGGGTTTAGGAACCGTCTGTTGCTTACGTGAAGCATCGAGGCTTCTGGAGCAACGGAGGCCTGTTAAGTTGGGGACATTCCTCACCTTCACTGCCGGTATTTTGCCCCGTCTCTCCTACAGACAAACCTTATGCAGATGCCGTGTTTCCTATTGCGAGACAGGGTTGTGCTGACCAGCCAGACGTTTTGGGGGGCTAGTATGACCGCAACGTGCTTGTGAAGGCACCAGGATGTAACCAGTAACGACAGTACTCGCGGAGAGCGTAGATCTGGGTTACGTGTGTGCTGGGAGAACAGTCTCTTCCCTCTTGGCAGCGTTGGTCTTGCTAGGAAAAAAGCGCATGTGTGCAAAGAGCAAGGCAGACCAAAACGTTACCTTTCACGGTTATATTTCACTCATCCTTACACTGGAAAACAGCCTTTGTTTCATGCGTATGACAAGCGAACTATGTAACACTAACAAAACAGATCCTGAATCCCGCTTGGAATTGCCATTGGCAGCTATTAATGTATTTTCAANCCCCGCCGCTTTCCCGCGGCCGTCGCCATGGAGACGGGCGGGCCCGGGGCGGCAGCCATCTTCCCCCGCCTCAGCCCCGCTCTCCGGTTAAACCAGCCGATGACAGCGGGGTGTTACCGCGCCCTCCAGCTCGGTGTCGGTAGCACCGGGTGCGCGGTGGGTCTGAGGCATTGCGAAGCTGCTGTTGTCATGAACCACGGCGGATTTCACGGCTTTTACTCAAGTCCGGGCAGCAGAGGCCTCAGTGGGAAGGGGTGCCACAGAGACTGGCCAGCCCGGGCCCTGGGCCGCCACTGCTGCCTCCCAGGCCTCCGAGGGACCTGCGGGCTGGGCACACAGCTAGCCTCGGGCAGGTTTTTCTGGACTTAAGTAGCCCTCAATACTGAAAAAGACACCGTCCCACCAGTTCAGCCTCAGAAGTCTGAGAGAGGTGAGCTGGGAATTGGTTAGTGCTGTGTACTTGAGATGGCTTCTAGTCCTGATACGGTCTGCCACAGCTGCCCAAGTCAGACCGAGTGCCAGGGGTCACTTGTACAAAAATGCAATTTAATAGCAAAGGTCCTGACAGTACTACAGCACTGGAAAGAACTGTAATTTTTTAATTACAGCTAATTTTGCAGAAAAGCCTAAGTAGCAAGATGGCCACTTACTTTAGGCTTGAAATGTGTTTGATTAAATCATTANCCCCGTCTCTCCTACAGACAAACCTTATGCAGATGCCGTGTTTCCTATTGCGAGACAGGGTTGTGCTGACCAGCCAGACGTTTTGGGGGGCTAGTATGACCGCAACGTGCTTGTGAAGGCACCAGGATGTAACCAGTAACGACAGTACTCGCGGAGAGCGTAGATCTGGGTTACGTGTGTGCTGGGAGAACAGTCTCTTCCCTCTTGGCAGCGTTGGTCTTGCTAGGAAAAAAGCGCATGTGTGCAAAGAGCAAGGCAGACCAAAACGTTACCTTTCACGGTTATATTTCACTCATCCTTACACTGGAAAACAGCCTTTGTTTCATGCATATGACAAGCGAACTACATAACATAACAACAGATCCTGAATCCCGCTTGGAATTGCCATTGGCAGCTATTAATGTATTTTCAATCTCATTTCTTACTTGTAGCCAAGTAATAACTCACTGAGATGTAGTTCTGATGGTGAGCGTTAGAGGAGGTTGAAAGCGCTCGGGATGCTCCAGGATTTCGCCCCAGCTTTGCAGCCTTCACGTTGCCTCGAAGCTGTGCTGGGTTTTGTATCTCTGGTGAAAAAACTGAAAAAAGGGCAGCATTAAATTTACATTTCCCGTTGCTATGCGGCTGGAATGGGAAATGAGCTCTTAGCCAGCATGTGGAACCAGTAATATAATTTCAAGTACTGGCCAACATCTGTAAACATCTGTGCCCTCCCGCAGACGCTGACAGGAGATTTCAGAACGGAGTTCTTTGGAAAGGCCACTGAGGAATACCGCCCCCAGGACGCACCGCGGGACGAGGGTTTGACCACGGCGCTCACCGCGGCCTCGAACCGGACTTTTCCCCGCC
>VXBO01010756.1:636717-662554 GCA_013400135.1 Rhinoptilus africanus | reverse complement strand
GGCCGGCGGGCGCTGCCGCCCCCTGCGGGAGGCCGGGCTCCGGGGACGCGGCCGCACGTGACCCAGCCACGTCCGCCCCCAGCGGGAAGGAGCCCACGGCCCTGCTCGGCAGATGAGGACCAGCCCTTCTTGGTTGCTGCGGCTGCACCAGCTCTCAGCCAGCAGGTATTTCATGTCCTGAAGCTCTCCCCTCCGTGGGCTCCTCTGTCGCTGTCCCGCAGGCCGGGGTCTCGGTAGAGCCAAGTGCTGTCAGCCGCCAGTCTGCCTCTGCTCCCCACATGGTGCTCCGCTGTGGTCCTTAGGAGACTTCACCTCAACCCTTCTTGTCTCCTAAGTGGTGCTGCAGCAGCGATACTTCGGGGCAGAACAAGTTATAGTAGAGGAACATAGCTCTTAAGTATTGATTTCTAATTAGACGTTTTCTGCGTATTCCAGGCAAAATTGCAGATTTTGAGCCTTCGTCTTCTGCTTTCCATATCACTCAAATGGCATAGATTTTGGCGTGGTAAATCACAGAGGGAGGTGGAAAATCTGGTGCAAAGTGAGGTAGCGTAGTTCTTCAGCATCATGGCTTCTCTCTGCTCTCGTAGGAAACTTAGAAAATAGAAGGTGCTGATGGCAGATAAGTCACCTGGTTGCTGCTCTGCTTTTGTTATAAAGGTGGGGGAAAAAAGGAGGGGAGGAAATGCACACCCTGACTTTTGGGCTCAGATTGCTACTCTTCCTTCCTCCCGATGCAGTGCACATTCATACAGTGGCAGACCTAAGCTGAGGCCTGCTACTGATTTAGTATGACTTGGTGCGCAAGATTATGAAGCGGTTAAGAGTCCTCAGCCTTTGGGACAGATTCTGGGGGAATGAAGAGATTCTCCATCCTGCACTGTGTGGCAGTTAGACCTGATTTAGGCAATGCTGTATCTCAGATAAAATCCATGGGGTATAGTTTTGCTCCAGATTCTCATCAGGATGTGGGATTTTCCCTCTTTTCTCCAGCAGCAGGGCCAGAAGCCAACTTGTTCTTGGCTTTACAAGGTGAAATTGAGAGGGCCCAGCTCTGCACCTTGCCGACTGATAGGTCTCTTCTCTTCCTTCTTCCCTCCACCCCTGTTTCTGGGGGCATATGCTGTGGTCATAGGCAAGTGCTGGGGCTCTGTGCCTGCGATATAAAGATGACAGTGTGTATACACGAAATGCAGGGCTACCTAAATGGACTTCCACTGCCTGATGATGTGCGTGATCAGACAATTAAAAGATTTGCTTCTTGCCTTGCACTCTGAAGGAATGCGTGTTGTTTTCCAATGCCCAGTATATACCACGCCGTCAAATGTGGCTAGATGCAGTTTGCACATTAGCCATGCAGTGAGCCAGCAGCGTTCTCCTCTGTTCACAGCAACCTCCCCGGAGGGGGAGCAGGCTGCTCAGAAGGTCAGGGGGGTACCTGTGCATCACAGGTGCGAAAAGCTGCCCTCTTGCTGCCCTGAGGCACAAATCTGCTTTCACTCTGTGAAGCAGAGCAGAAAAGCTGGGGTCCAACAGTGTTAGATATCCCCGAGTACCTGCAAGATGAAGGTGGCGTGTGGGTATAAGAAATCCACTTTGCTTCTCAACGTAAGCAGGTGAGGTTTGGGTGGGAAAGTAATGGGAATGCTCAATGATTGCTGCTAACGCTTACTAAGATGACAGCAAATCTCCTCTATATTAATGTTCAACTTTTGAGACTAGATTGAGTCTTACTTTAATAAAGCAGGTAGGAAGCCTAGAAGTAGCTCTTTAATCTTCAGCTAGAAATACAATTTTGAAATCCATAATCTTAGGAATGCAATAATCAAACAGAGTAATAACTGATGTTAAGCCTTCTTTGAATGTTATGTAAATTCAGAGATGGAAACAAAAGTTGATAGGATGGTGTCAGGTTCACTTGGACATCTGCTTTGCCTGTGCAGTTGCCCACATGAGGAAGAGAGGCTGATCAGCCTGTATTTTTTGGATGTATGATTGTTTGGGAGCTACCAAAGGCTAAAAAGTCATAATGTGATTCTTAAATACTTCCATTTGCTACTTGTTCCAACAAAAGGCTGTTGGAACTGTATCAGTGTTATTTTATAAGCACAGCTCTGCCCGTGAGGACTTCACTACGATGGGTACCCAGTGTGCTGCATCTCCAGGAATCTTCAGCATTAGAGAGAAAAGACCTGTTGGTCAGTCTCTCCCCCCTACTGCTGAACTGTTCCCCTTTGCACATTTCTGATCTCCCCTGGTCAATCTGTGCCTGATACCATGTGTACGTGTGTCCTGTTGTTCCCCGCACTGTAATGCTCTCCTGTTTTTCCCAAATGTTGTCACATTTCCTTTCTCCTTCCCGTGTTTTTCATCTCTCTTTGCCCATTTGTATAACACATCTGCTCTCTCTGTTGTTTTCAGCTTCTAATTTAATACCACTGGTGAATTTCTCAGTCTCTGTACAGATCATTAAAAAGAGGCTATGTGGGACTGCTTGTAAAAGAAAACGTTGCATTCCCAAGATAGGTTACAGACTGGTGTGTGTCAGTACTCTTTGTTTTGGAACTTTTATCTTTGTTTAGTTCTTTAAAGATGCAAAATGATCTCCCAGTCTCTTGTTTGCCACTTCAGTGTGAGAATACAAGGAACACAAATTCAAAAGTTGCAGGACTTGAAAGGACCTGTGCAGCCGTAGGGAAAGGGCAGTTTGCCATGTAAGCAAAGCAAAAAAACCCAAATGAACAAAATCCCAGCCCAACAACAAAACCAGTCTGATCCCAGGCTGGGGGCAGGTGAGGGGAAGCCCTTTCCTCCTTCCCGCTCTCTGTGCCGTCTGTTGTGCTCAGTGGCTGAAAAGTTGTCAGAAAATGGGTGTGTGGCTGAAGAGTTGTCAGAAAATGGACGTGTGCCTGAAATACCATCACATAGCGAAAGGCCGAGCTGGCAGGCCTGTGGCGTAAGGTGAGAGGAGTTCTGCTCTTTGTTGCTGTTTTGGTGCTGCTCCTGCGAGAAGCTGGGCGTCACGTGGTTGCTTTAATCCAGCAAAAATCTCTGCGGCTGATGCTGCCAAAAGGAGTATTTGTGTGCTGTGGTGGGTGGCAGAGTTGAATGAGGGAACAAATCCAACTGTGAGCTGCCGTGTTGCCTCATCAGGTTGGCCTGAATGCTGGTGTTGACACAAAGGAGGGAGTTGTTGGGGCAGGAAGGGAAGATGGGCTCGCACAAGACTGAGCAATGTCATCACAGGGTCAGTGGAGATGGAGGCTCGTGGTGCGTGAGTCTCTCCCCTGTGCCCGATTTTAGGATGTGGATAGCACTGCTGTGCCTGTGAGAGCTGCACGTGTCAGGTAATGCCCAGGGTAAATCTGCGCCCAGGTCTTAAAGCAGCGTTGGACTGACAGACCCATCCTTTCATTTTGCTCGTGCTCCCTGCTGGAATTTTTTGCTGAGAAAGCGCTCGTTCTCATCCCTGTGTTAGGCCAGGGGAGATGCTCTCATGGTTGCATCTCTGACTAGGTTAAAGGATGGCCTTGGGTAGCAGCAGGATTTGTGGAAGTGCCCTGCAGGCTGCATCTCCTGGCACAGACTCCCTGCACCCTTGGTCCTCCTTGGCTGCGGTGTGCAGGAGGCAGCACAGCATTGCCTGGATGGTAGTTTTAACTCCTTGTCACCTAAAATTCAGACAGTGTCCAAGCAACGCAGCAGTAAATAAATCACTGGCCCCTTTGTACAGTCACATCCTTCATGTTGCCCTTGCTACCAGAGTTAGGAATGTTGTGTGCAACTCCCCAAGCACAGGCTGGGAGTTAGGGAGTGTAAAGTGTGCCTCAGGGGGCTGGCAGCAGCAGTGAGTGCTTTGAGGCTGGATATAATACCCGCTGGTGCTGGATGAACTTGCTGTCGGGTAACTGTTTAATAATAATAATGTTTAGCTTCGGTCAACAGCAGGGCTGTAAACTGAAACAAATAGCTCAGTTCTGATTACTTTTTCTAGAGGAGATGATGCAGAAGGAAATTGAATTAAAAATTAACTTTGAAATGAGCTCAAGGCTTTTTTACCAGCCACTTAAAACTTCAAAACATCTGATATTAACAAAAGAACATATTTAAAATAATGGTAAACTGCCATCTGCTGGTAAAAAAGTAATGCACATAATGAACAAGCAGACTTTGGAAGTGATAAACAATTCTTTTGTATTTGACGTGCTGCAGTCAAATATATACATGATATGGAACCTGCATATATTTATTTTACTGTTTTTCATCTCCATTTGCATTTTCATATAGAATATGCTAAACAGATGCCTATAACATAACTAACTTTAACAACAAGCGCAGAAAACCAGAGACAATAAGAATAAAGCATGAGGACTAATAAAAGCAGATGAGCGATCAGGATGGTGACAGCCTCCAAATGTGTCCTATTTACATTGCTAATAATGATTCACAAGCACTTCCTTTTTTGACACCCCCCCATAGACCCTCCCGTGTGACCAGAATTGTAGCACTGAGAAACATTTCCTGGCTTCTTCAGTTTGATTTTTTTTTTGGTGTGTGTGTGGTTCCTTAGTCAGGCTTGTAAATAGGAACTGGGTCTTTAATTGTTCCTGATTTAAGTAGGTCATCTTCGCCAATACACAGATCTCTTGTATTCCTGTAAGCCAGGTCAGCTATTGAAAGGATATGGCAAATACTTATTCCACAAATATGGCCAGAGAAAATAATTTCACAAAGGGCCACTCCCAAATTATATGGCATTACCCAACCAGTTTCCATAAATCACAAGTATGAGTGCACTACAGGGGAGAGACTATCAGATTTCATGTTTCTATAGTGCTTACCAAGTAGGTGTGCTGAGCATGGCTGGGTCCCTAAGGTGCTGCTGCGCTATAAATAGCGGTATTAGCGTGAATTGCCTCCAATGCAAACGTCAGGCCACTTGCCTTTTTCATATGCATGCAATTTTCTTTTATGATTGTGGTTATTCCAAACATAACCCGTTGTTTTAGCAAACTGATCTTGTCATAGGAAATGTTTAAAATGGGCAAAGAAAAAATAGGTCAGTTCTTCCTTTGAAATCAGAGAGGAGTGTGTATTTGTAATATTTCCCAGGTTTATTTCCTTGGAGCAGGTTTGGCAGATATGAGAGGAAGTTAAAGATTTATTTTTGGTACTATGTACCAGATGTCATACTGGCTCTTCTGAGACAGTTGCTTTTATCTCCAGGAGTACCTGCTCTAGTAGCAATGAAAAAAGTGACTTGAATCCTGTTTAAAGCGTGTAGTGTGCACTCTTCACATGCCACTGAAGGAAAGGGAAGGCTTGTTTGGGAGACTCCAGGCAGAGTCTTTCTGCGTCATCATGAAGCAAACGTTTGCATCCCTCTTAGCAGTGTTTTTGCCTTTCTGAAGAAGTGATGAATTAACGTGCCCAAATGCAGGGCTTGTGACCACAGCACAGGCCGAAGGTCTATAAATACATCCAGTTTGAAGTGCCGTTGTATTTATGGGGTCTCTGCACGTGGCTCTTTTGTAGGCTCCAGGTGGTTCTTTGTAGCGCACTATTTCTGGGGAATCTGCGGTGCTGTGTTTACTCCATTCACACTGATCTTAATCAAATGCTGCTCAGCATCTTGCTGATGAGGCCCTGCTTGGTGGCAGAGGAGCATTAAGAATACAGGGCCAAATCCTCAGCTCAGGAAAACACCACTACTGTTTTTGACTTTTAATCTGTGGAGGATCCAGCCTTTGGTGCATGGTCACAGAGGCACATCCACCCTGCTCTGGGCCTTGTTTACTGAAATGCTCCAATGGCAACACCACGTGATCAAAGGGAAATGGAGCCAGGGGAACAGCGGTGCCCATGGATACCTGTTAACCGGTGGGAGCTGAAGCACACAGTTGGCATCAAAGACACTACTGTCCTTTGCTTTGCTCTGCAGCACTTCAGTCTCCCTGCTAACGGGACTCTGCCTTCCAGCTGAAGCATGACTGACGGCTGAAATAACAGTCCCAGTTTATTCCAGGTATGCTACTGACCTGCATGACCTATGGGAAGGATAAGGTAAAGGCAATCAAAGGAGCACGCTCCTGTAGCCTCTAAGGGCTATAAAAATGGAAACATAGGAAACAGGCTAGTAGATATGTGAAGGAAAGAAATGAGGATGGGGGTTCGCTGTTCCCCGCTAATAGGGTAAATCAGGAGTTCAGTGAGACTGAGATTTGACCCAACAAGAGAAAGGAGATGAATAAGAAATGATCAAAAGATAGAGCTGGTATTTCCTTCATGTTATGCTAGAATCACTCTGTTCAAAAAGTCTTCCGAACCATGGAGAGCTGGGGCGGGCAGGGGTGAAGAGGTGGGTTATGATGATGGGAGGGTATTGTCATTACACAAATGATAAACGTTCAGGTCTGTTTAACTGTTTAATGCTATATCCCATTTGTCTTTTTTGAGCTTACTTTGCTGTGGGATGGGGGAAACAGTGCTGACAGCACAACTGGTTGTTTGGCCGTTTCCTTTCTCTGTGTTTCCAGAAAATTAAGCATTGTGACCTGCCTATGCTATGTTCAAGGTTTGGCAAAGCGCTTTTGATGGGGTTGCCATCCTTTTGGCCAACACTTAATCCTGTTTCCTTTTCCTACTGTCTCTCCTGTACTGAAATGGAATGGTCAGGCTAAGTAACAATAAAGTTAATGGTATTCCTGCTCCTTGGTAAACCACTAGTAGTCAGTGGCCAGTTTCTAGCAAAGTGTAGTTCCCAAGATGAATTGAGATCCTTATCTTTGCAAGGATTACTGCATGGTGGACTCAGAAGTGATACCTAGCAGTTAAGTGCTGTTCAGAAAGCAATAAAACATTCATTTTAAAAACCAAGAAGCATGAAATAGATATTATTTCACTGGCACAGGGAAGAGGGCATGCTAAGAGAATCACGTAATGGCCGCATAGCTGTTATTTTCTGTGAATATAGTGACATTTGGAGACCTCTGGTATTCATTTGAAATAAACAATGCAATAAGACTCATATGCTATTAGCTTGTCAAAGCCAGGCGTAGTGATCAGCTAATGCGCTTATCAGTCAGGCAGTGTATACGGAGATGCTGTGCTTTCACACTGTCTGCTGATTGGAATTGGGCCCATGAAGAAGCCAGGTGATTAATCTGCAGGGGTTTATTTTTTCTGAACGGTTAATGTCCTCTGTTTCAGAGCAACAGCCCATGGCTCATTAAGCAGGGAAGATTTGAATGCAAGTGTGAAGGGCAACACACAAAGATTCTCCACACATCTCTTGTTTGAGCCTTGGAGATTAGAAAAATGAAGTACTGGAGAAAGTTTGTCCTCTGTTGGGGCTGGACCAGTACTTTCTGAAAAGCAATGGTACTGTTAGAAAATATTTATGTATTTCAGTCAACAAGGGTAAAATCTAGGGCCACAAAAGCTCTTGTAAGGTGTAGTGGCCACTTGGTACTAGCCCAGAAATGCACAGCTGCCACTTCAGCTGACCTGCTGTGAGAATCATGCTCTTTTTAAGTCTGTTGCTCCATTTCTTTGGTGATTACATCTCTCTCTTGCTGCGTTCTTTCCACCCGTGCTGTTGTGTACTCTGGCATCAGATGCTGAGAAAGCAAATGGGGCTGCTGAGTCCAACTGCCTCAACAGAAATGCAACAGGGGAAATAAATACTCACTCTGAAAGATTTTGCAATATTAGATTAATCTTAAGGGTATCGTCTTGAGGTTATTAGCCGCCGTTTATAGTCTGTGTTGTACCTGTTTGTAAAATCAATTTCTGTCATCAACTGAAATATTTGAAAACATGTTGATTTAGGGAAAATATTTTTCTGACAATATGGTGTTATGTAAGCACTAATTAATGTATTAACCTTAGTAACTTTCTTGAGAAAGAGGGAAGTATTTCAACATTGTTTTTACAGATGGGGAAACTTAAGGCTCAGATGTATAGATTCAGATTTGCATATTCTAGTGTTTGCTAACTAGGCATTTGGCTCTGCTCACCCAAATTCCTGGTCATGGAGCAGCTCCTTGGTGCCCCTCTGATTCCATCCTGTGGGCAAGTCCATGCTGAGAAGGAGGGTAGCCGTGAGGATGGGTTATGTGGAAAAGGGGTGAGGAAGATGAGTGAGCGACCATTTTGCTTCAGGCCGTAAAGAGGATGTGCCGAGCTCCCGTTTTGAACCTGGGAACCAGGAAAGGAGAGTGGTTGCACAGGAGGGAGCAGACCTGGGCTCTGTGCTTCCATTCACACACATTCAGATTGGAGAAGCAAAGACAATAAGGCAATACTGGGAATACAGACTAGAGTTGCAAAATCATGGGCCCAGTCTAAAAATTTGTTGGCTCCAGGAACAGGAGACTGTTGTAAACTGTTGTAATTATTGCGGACAATAAGGTCATTGGAAACTGGAGTGCCCAGTATGACAAAACAACGCAAGCCTCCCCAAAAGACCTCTCAGTCCGACGGTGCGATCTTTCCCTGCTCTATAGGTTGCCCTAAGTGTAACTATTATGTTGTTAGATATTTACCCATGATCTGGGCTCCCACTGGGCTGTGGAGGTGCAGTGAGAATGGGGAAGGATTGAGGATGCTTATGAGAAGGGAAAGCAAGCAGGTTTCAAGGGTTTCTGGGCTTTGCTCTCTGCTGAACCTCTAGTGGGTTTCTCTTTATTTTTCTCTCCTGTTAGGCTTTAAAGTTCTACTATAAACAATTAGAGGAAATTTAGCAGTAATATTGCCTGTGGAGACTAGGAAAGTAAGAATACATTCTACATCACCTCTTTCCTTTGTTTGTCTTTTTTATCTTGTTTATCTTTGATCAGCTGCAGATGAAATAACCAGCTAACTGATTTCCCATACAGGGCTGCCACTCATGCTGATGAAACTCTGCTGACACGGGAGTATGCTCTGTAGCAGCCTAGCAGTATCCATTTCTTATTCCAATAGACTGACAGGTCACTCAGGGAGACTAAAAACTCTATTCTGAAGTGGAAAAGAAACTGCAATTTCCATTTTGTTTTGATTTGAAATTTTCCAGCTACCTATCAAGACCAAATCCTTGAACTATTTACTTAGAGTAACTGAAATACCCCTATTTGAAATAGTGGATATGCAAGATTTAGCCATTAAAGAGTTGGGGTAAAATTAAAATCCCCTTCAATAATAACTAAAGTCGGAGAAAATCTTTCAAGAAAATTAAACACTTGATCAAAAAGAGAGAAGGGTTATTGTTGAGAGCATAAAGATTAAACAGGAGAGTTGTCTCAGAGAATAACCATCAACGATAAGTAGCAGGCAGTTAATAATATCCCCTCAGGGATCTTCTTTCACTCATGTAGGTTTTTGGACAAATACAATTTTACATTTCTTATAGTTGAAGCATGAGAGAGCTTCATGTCATTCCAGAGTAGCAGTAAAACTTGAACAAGGACAACTGGAGAGGTGGGGAAGGGGGTGACCTGGAAGCTGAAACAGTGGGGAGCCAGTGGTGGTTCTCTCCAAATAACTCTGCTTTTTAACCCTCAAATTCCAAGACCTGTTCTCGGTCTCTCTGACGTGCCTCTTTTTTTTCATATCCACATTGTGTTAGGGCTGAGTTTTATATGGCATTGCCCCTCATTGTATAGCAGCTGAAAATGAATGAGACCAAGCAGACTAAGGGTGTGATTCCATGGTGTAATTAAGAGCTGGTTTAAAGCTTGAACATGCAAATGGTTGAGCTGGCAGAATTAAAGGGATGGTAATCTGCAGCTAGGGGAAGGCGCATAGGGTGGAAGGGATGGGGGCAGGAGGGTTTGGAGAACTTCTCAAGCCAGCTCTGCAGCTGGAGAAATTGTAACATGAAACGGTTCCCTTGATCTCTCATTTTTCTTCTCTTATTCTCTCCTCCTATGTAATTACAATAATAAATCTTTTTGTTCCTTAACCATCTTGTGGCCATTGCAAACATTTAAGAATTAATGCAGTTCTCACACATGATGCACATGTTCTCCGTGTCCCCTTGTGTCCCTCCATTTATTCATTTATCATGTACACACAAAATTCCCATAAAATATTAATCTGAAATACAAATCTCTCTTTGCATCCTGGGAGCATTTGCATATAGTAATGTTAACGAGATTATTAATTCTGCATGCACAGTCTGTAGACTGTATACGGGGCCAAATCTCTCCCAGCAACTATGGCTGAAATCAGTGAGAATTTCAGAAACGTTATTTTCTTGCAAAAAATGCTGAGTGGAAAGTGACAGTTTCCAAGAACTGAAGTATTGTCCTTAATACTCAAACAAGAGGATTTGAATCTTAGTTTTCAGTTTTTCCTTCTAAGTATTTGTCTGTAAAAGGAATCTTATACTGCTCTGTATTTCTGCCTGTTGGGTCCTAATAGATTAGGACAGTCTGGAAACAAAGGGTTTTGGTTTTGTTTTTTAACAGTGCTGTAATCTGTAGGGAATCTGAACATTTCTTTTGCCTTTCCTCCTCGTTGGGAACATCAGGAGCAGCTACACTTCTACCAGTTGGGGATAGATTGCCCTAGAAAGGACAGAACATGCAGGTGCAGATGGACCAAAAATAATTCAGTGAAGCTGGAGAGAGCATCATTTTCTCAGGGGTGACAAAGAGTGAAAACTGCCTGGGCAGGCGCTTGGCAAGATGGAATTGCCAGGAGGATTCTCCTGGGGTGGCAGAAATCTCTGCACCCCTCTGCTGGCAGTGAGCATCGGCAGGATAGGGCTGTCCTGCCTTCCACAGGGGCCAGTCCAGGGCGGATGCTGTGGGGGGGTGGCTCTGGGGCAAGGACACATCTTTTGGCCTAGGCTGTACTCTGGGAGGAGGAAGGCAGGGAGGGAGGGAAGGAAGAAGGGGAACAATCTTGTCTAAGCCTGGTGGTCTGATCCTTCACATTCCAAGGCAGGCTTGAGATAAAAAGTAGTACCAACAATGAAAAAATGGGTTCTTTGCTCTGCACTCAAATCCCACCAGACACAGAACACTGGGACACGCTACACACACCCCTTCCCCAGGTTCAGTTCAGTCCCTAGCAAGTCATTTTGTTCTTGGTGGTGGATTGGTAAAGGGTTGAGTTTCCCTCAGTGAAACCCACGTCACTGGACATTTCCAAAATATTTTTACTGGGAAAGGCCCTGCAGCTGAAGTTGGACCTTTCCTTCTACCGGGACAGGGAAAGGCAATGGGCGGTTGCCAAAGCGGAGCAGGTCCCTCCTGCCAGGAGCCACACTGCTCGGGGGAAGCCAGGGCTCTCAGAGGGGAGCACATAAGAGGTCCCTGGCTGCTGCTTCTGGGTCTCACGATGCTCTGTCTGTGCTGCAGTAAATTCCAAGCACTGCTTTGTGCTTCAGGAAACAAGGTATTTTCAGTTTGACTTTATTTCTATTCTGATATTCAAATTTAGATGTCTGTAGTTTGTGAAAACAGTCAGTGCTTTACTGAATACAGGAACAATGCTGTTGATCCCTCAACTCCTAACTGTAAAGCATTCATTTAGCCATACAGCTTTTAAAAATGTTACAAATGAAGCATGTGAGACAACCTTCACAGCTGGAGCAAAGCACTTCCACGTGCTAGCTCAATCAGGGACCGAGTTGTTAGGAGGATCTTTCAGTACTAACTGGAGATCGATAAGAAATTGTCTTGACTTAACCAAGCCATCGTATTTCTCTTAATCACTACTACTACTACATCATCTTTTTCCTTTCACTTCCGTCTTATTCATGCTTAAATGAGAAACATCTGTTTCCATTTTTCACATTGTTCTGTTATGTGAGTAACGATAGCAGACATCTTTTTTTTTCCTGCACTGTGAGAGAATAAATTAGTGTTAAGTTTTGTGAAGTGCTTTAAAACACTAAAGCAAAACATCTGTTTCAGCTGCAGGTCATTAAGATGAAAAATCCTAGTCTGTGTGCAGTGCAAAACTGACAAAAAAATTATCAGTCCAAGCACATTTCTTCACCTTTTACTGTAACAACTGAAGATGGCGAAAGGACAGTAAATCTTGTCTTCGGGGATGGAGCAATTAAAAATGCTCAGTGCTGTAATCCACAGCAGTACCTTGTAGTAATGAATCCTGCTCTGATCTGGAGATGCCTGGAGGTTGCTCCGGTGTCGCAGACTTCAAGCTGAGAGTCTCCTTGACCTCCACATCTTCCAACCAGGCGCAGCATTGTGCAGGATTGCCTAATCCCCTGTAGATGTTTGTGTTACTGAACTTCAGCTGAAAATCCCTCCCCCTGCCCCCAATCATTTAAGATTTGGAGATTGTTGCCAGGGCAGGTGGCCAGAGTAAAGCTCAGCTGGCAAATGTACTTTACAGGTGAACTGAGATGCTCTTTACGTGCCAAAACCCAAATGTAGATGTCTGTGTTCCTTTGTTGATAATGATCTCCTTTGTAAAGCACTTTGAGGTCTAGAGATGAAAAGCCAACAACTACCTGCAAGCTTGGCTATTAATGAATAAAATAATTAATATTAACAACAATGAGTACATTCACTGAATACTATAGGAAATGCCAGACCTTTGGGGCAGGTCCTGGCAGGCAGGTAATAGCTCGCTCCTACAAGAAGCTGGGTCCACCCTCCTTTCCCTCTGTCTTTAATTAAAAGGTCCAGATGTAAGCGTAAAGGAGGTGTTCAGCATCTGGCAGGAAAGGGCTCCAAAACTGGATGGGGCTTTTCTCGCACCTTAAGAGGAAATACTTGTTTGTTCTTTCAATCTGCTAAAGCAGCAGCCAGGGCAGTGTTGAGCAATTCTGTGCTCACACCCTCCCTGGAGCAAATGAATGGGGTGGTGTGGGGTCTCTAGCAGCCCTATGCGCTTTTTTAAAGAAGTGTTCTGGCTCCCGTTTAGTTTAAACCCTGAGTTTTTGAGACAGGAGACTCTATATGTGTTGCTGCACTGCATCTGTTCACCTGCAGCTCTCCCCACCCCCAGCTTATGAGCATGATTTCCTTTTATGCACTGCTCTGTCACAGCTTGGCAAGTTTCCCAAGACAATCCATACCAGGAAGGAGAATATGGCTGCTGAGCGGCGCAGGCAGGGGGAATGCCTTATGTAACACATTCATTTGAGTACTACGAAATGTTGAGACATGCGAGACATAACTGAAAGCAAAATGCAGCCCTTAATCTCTAGCATCAGTTCTCCTGCTTGCCCTCGCCATCCTCAGTATCTAATAGTCACTGACTGTCTCCATTCACGTCTCCATCTTTTTCAAGAAACTGCCTGCGGCAGAATGTACAAACAGCTTGGCAAGCGGTTTTAGGGGCAGGGTTTTTATTTAGTTTTTTTCCTCCTAATTCCTCATGAGCATTTCCCCACTAATATGCCTGTGGCATCATTAGGTGTTTAATGAGAGTGACGTTGCCTGAATATTATTGTTTTTATAGCTCATTTTGTTTTGACAAGTCTTCAGTTTTGCGGCAGTTTATAGTGTGCAGACTTCTTCTTATATCTGACTTTCAGAATTTGTAGAAATATTTATCACAGAGGTATTGTCATAAAACCTGAAATAATGAATTGTCAACATTCATTATGTTCAAGGGCAATATATGTTGAACACCACAGTAGTTTAATGGCATCAATTAATTATTTTAGTGTATTTCTTTTGTATAACTGAAGCACCAGGAATAGTCTAATAATGGCCACGTCTCGGATAGCAGCTCAGTGCAATTCTGCAGACGAACAATCCTGTTTGGTTTCTTTTAGCAGCTCCCCGAAAGACCAGCATGGACTCCAGCAGGTCGTGAATCACAGTCTTGTTCCTCTTCTTCCTCACATCCAGAATCTTGATCGTTATATGTTTTGCTTAGACAAAAAATTCCAGCATTATACCTGCAGAAAACAAGGCTGCTGAAATTGTAAGTCCTGAACAGAAACATACAGTGTCATTTTACTGCCTGTGTTTTGTCTACGTGTTGGCTGTGCTGCATCCATTTCTGTACTGATTAAATTAAATGGATGCAGGTTTTGTGTACAGACAAGACCATAATTCTTACTTAGGAATATGCCATCTTCATTTACCGTGTCATATGGATGATCTGTGCTGAGCAGCGCATTTATTCAACAGCTATGTCTGTGTAAGAAAAATGGTGATATTTTAAACACACTAACTAATGCCCATCAAGTTCCCACTTTTGTATTATCTTCCCAGTGATTTTACCTGGTTTAGGATGCTGGTGCACGCTGTCTTATTGCCACAGTGGCAGAATAGATCGAATACATTCTTTTCTGGCTAGGAGCCTTTGAAACAACTAGCTGCTGTCATGACTTTAGCTTGATTGCCTGTGCTAAGATGAGCAGAGTTACTGGGGAGAAGGACAGTGAAGGTACTCTTACTGCTTCCTTGTGGAGTGTGGGTCCTGCATATCAGTAAAGGGGAAGAAGCTGCACCTCTCTGCAGTCCCTTTTCTCCTCTCATCACACCGCAGCGTGACTGCACAACCATTTTGCTTTTGGGATTCCCCGTGGCTGGTTAGATGCGATGGGCCCCAGAAGTCTTTGCCTCTGCTCCCAGCACAGCCACAGCTGTGGAGCTGCACAGCCCCCGGAGTGGACGATGTTAACAGAACAGTAATTGTATACATAGCTACTGTTTCAAATGTTCATATCCTGGCTTCCAACATCTCTATTTTTATGTCCTTGTTTACATTTAAGAGCAGTTACAGTGGTTAACTGGCTTTATTTTGGAAACCTTGACATTTCTCTTGCCAGTGCTGAAGCTGTGAAGATCAGAAACAAAGACATGCCTTTTTACTCTGTTTGTTCTGATAGGTTTTGTCATTTGGCAACTGTTGTTCTATTAGACTATGCAGAATTTGGACAGGATTCTGATCTCCTACAAAGTGACACGCGCGCTTATTAGAATGCAGGAGCAGGTTTGGGGCCTTTTTGCTGATATACCATGCTGGGTGCCATGCATGAGAAATTAGAGTCTGTCTGTTATTATGGGACCAAGCAGCTGCAGGAACTTCTAGCGCTTTTAAATAGTAGTAAAATGACAATTGAAATAATATTCCCATAGAGCAGAATGTAAAGCACAGGCTCTCCTTCTGCAAGTCTCCTGGGCTCTAGAAGAGAACGATCAAATCTGGACCAAGCCAGCCCTCTTACACTTACAGTTCCATTGAAGTAAAATTAAAAATAAGGAGAAATTTTGGATTCTTCTACAAGTTCTTTCACGATAGTTCCTATTTCCATAGTCTCTTTTCAGACCCAGCCCAGTGTAAAAAAAGCACCCAAAAAACCAAACCAAACAAACCCCCATAATTTCTAAATTAAATGAAATACGGGACTAGAGATTTTTTCATTCGCTGCCTCAAAGGCATATTTTTGAAAACTATATAACCTTTGGAAGAAAGGATCCCATGGTTAGGATGCTTTGCAGTTGACATTGATACATACCACATTTTCTATTAGGTTATTTTTCCTTTTAGGTGCACGGGTAATCACTCACGCTGCATTGCCAAGTCAGCAGTGGGGAACTCCCCAAGCCATTTAATTTTCCTGATCCTGCTGGGAAATGGGATTTGTTCAGTCAGCCTCCCTCCAAGTAAAAATACCCTCATCCCACTTGGAGCAGAAGAACTGCCAAATGGGGGGAGGCCAGCTCGCTTTGGCCTTCTGTCCAGGAGAAGTGCTCCGGTGCTACCGTTAAGGCCCTATTGCCTGGGCATCGCCTGTCCTCTGGGGCTCCCCGGGAGTGCCCCAGCTCGGATGCTGGGGTAAAAAGCCTGAGAAACCTTCTCTGTTTCTCCCTACACACACATATAGGCTGGACCATCTCCACTCCTCGCTGCCTTTCCCTGGAGCGCCCCGTACCTGTCCAACGGAGCCATATGGCTTGGCCCTCACAGTGCAGCTCTGCACCCATACGCCTGCCATACCTGCCCAGACCTGTTCTGCACCATCTGGCCATGCAGCCCTTGGCTTTACAGAGACGTGCCCTCATCGTCCCCCCAGCCCTGCCCCCTCTGCCAGGCCCTGGGCTGCCATCTGCAGACACTTCAGCCTTCTCATAGCCAGCCTGCCTCCGTACCTGGGAGGCCACAGCTACAAGCCAAGCCTTTCTTACCTCTGTTAACCCAGAGGAGGAGCAGCCGCCTTCTTTCCCAGAAGGAAGAGTGACACCCTTCTCCATATCGTCTGCAAAGCTAAAGGAGAGCACTGCAGAGTCTGTTTCTGAAGTAAAGACCTGAGTTGGTCACCCCAGAGCGGACTGAGAGACCAGAGAGGTGCTGGCTCTCCCAGGGAAGGGATCAGCAGGCTGCTGCAGCAAGATGAGGAGGGTGGTGATCGGTGGGGCTTTTTACATGAAGGTAAGGTGCGTAGGTTGTGTGTGGTACGAATGTGCTGATGTCACATGAGTACTACAGAGGCCTTGCGTGGTATTCGGCCGATGTCCTGGGGTAGATCTGTGCTTCATTTGCTGTACTGTGCAGATACCTTGATTCCCAGAATCTCTGCATTCAAGGGCTCTTCCGCTAGCTCTTCCACCCAAGCTGTACTTTACAGTGACCCATTTCAGCAGGAGAAATATAAAAGAGCCAACGCTAACATACGCCTCGGGTTAGAAATGTCCTGAAGGTTCACCGTAATTTCCAGCCCTGCCCTCTTGGTAATACCAGGTATCAGCCCCCGAACTACCTGTGAAGCACTATGATCTCCTGTCGGTGGATCCTACGCAGCTAAAGCAGTACGGCCTCTCGGGTGGTCTCTTCGGCCTCTCAGCGTGATGGAGAGCTGTTTGATCAACAGGAGCTTTGACAGTCAAGCACCGTTAATTTTCCAGAGCCTCCTACTCGGAACTCCTGAAAGGACGGGCTGTCACTGTTGTCACAGCCCTTGCTGGCCTGAGCTGCCCGCTGCGCTGTCCCGCTGCAGCGCCAGCCTGCTGCACGTCCCTCAGCCACTGCGCTCCTTCCCTGCGCCTGGGACTTCAGCGCTCTCAGCTCTGTCAGGGGAAATAAAAAAAAAAAGAATTCAGAATATATAATTATTTCTTTTAAAAGGATGAGATAAGCGATAATGCATTAATGATGGAAGTGATTGTATACAAGTCATGCTTAGTGAGTTCCCATTGTCTTAAATTAATCCTAATAAGCACTGTTTTCCCCAGCACGTGCCATTTTAACAATCACTGTGAAAAGCTGTGCTTCCTAATGTACTATCACAAATGTGATGACACCCTTCTCTTTTAGAAAGCATAATTGATAAAATGTGACAAAAAAACATGGTTATTGCTTATTCGTAAATGGGATACTTTAAAAAGTACTCTCAGTCTTACATTGATTGGGTTAAATGACTTGCTGATTAAGATGTCTACATGAAATATTAAACTACCATTGTCTGGCTCCCGTTAAGATTCAAAATCGGGATTCTCTTTTGCACAGAGGAAGTAAAAGCTGTTCTGCTGTTTTAAAGCAGAATATAAACATTGTAACTCAAAGCCAGAGGTATATTTGAATGACAATTCACACATAACTTCTTAAAAAGGAATTTTAATATGCTTGGGATGGAATTAGAGAGACACAGCTGATATGCTGGTAGGTTGATCTGAGTGCTTCCTGAGAGTGTTCAGACGTAGCTTCTTTTGCTGAAATTCCCAAAATGAAACTACTCTGCTGACTATTTCTGCTTTTACAGATAACCCATTTTTACTCTACGAATTATCTGCATGGTCTAACTAAAAATACACTTCCGAAGCCTCACCTGAGTTCATTTCTACACACTGACCTGTGAGCACATTGTTGGAAACCAGAGCCAAGGGCTGTGAAAGTGGGACAGATTTTAAAAGTGAACATCGCTGTTTTCTACGTTTCTTCCTTCTTTCTTTTGTCTGAGAAACATCTACTCAGCATGCATTCCAGGATGCATGCTGAGTACATATTTATTATTATATATTATTATTATTTCAGTAAAATAACTATTTTAAAGTTGTTTTGAATATGTAGATTTCTATTACTAGGAAAATTAGTACCAGAATTTTCTTTCTTTGAGCCTGGTTGAAAGCTCATTAAAGTATTTGCAGCTATTTCACTGAGCTGATAATGAGACATTTAATGTTCCTACGAGCTTCACACTAAAAGCAGTCGTAGTATAATACAAGACCTGCCTGCAAATCCCAAACGTAAGACAGTATTTCCTGAACCAGGATAATGGCAAATGAACTGCTGTTCAAAATAATTCATCGGAGAGCTTAGGCGGGATGTGATCTGGAAATACTGAATGAACGAGAGAAAAGCAAAAGTTTTAATGTAGCTTTGATCATTGCACTGAAGATGCTTTTTGGCAGATGAGCGGTAACGGATGTGACCAAGCTGAGGAGCTGGGAGATGCTTCTCTGTTGGCATAGAAAGGGGCCGGCAGGGAGGTTGGAAAGAAAAAAGTTGCTGGGTAACAAAACTCGCATTGTAATAACCCTAGGTTTTCACTCGCTCTGTTCATTTTTGTCAGCCTGCTATGTCGTATACTGATTCTGTACAACCACAGAATCTGCTAAGTAATTTTTCAAAATTGCCTATTAACTCGTAAGACTGTGTAAAACTATCACAGTTTTATATAGATTTTTCCCCCTCCTTCTCAGGATTCAATTACAAAGATGTCTGTTTTCATGCCCTGAAGATATATACTTATCTATACAGTACAATATACTCTCAAAAAAGCTTTTGTAGTTTTTTTAGGCTTTATCTCTGATGTTAGAAAACTCAGCTATATTCATAATTAATTGTCTTGATCAAACCCAAACTCCTTACAATTAAGAAGCAAACAGAAGGTATGGCATATCAAACAGACTTTCTGCTGCTGTGATCTTACCTAAACACAAAATAAGCTCCTCAGCACTTCCACATTAATAGTAATAAAGTGCGTTTTTGCTTTCTTTACTTCTTCTTTAAATATGACGATTATGTCTTCCTGTACACAAACCTTGGGTGCTTTACGGTAATAAAGATTTATGTAATTGTTTGTGTCGAGCATAAGGATGGGTGTATGTCCATCGGGCTTAATGAAAGAAATCCCAG
This sequence comes from Rhinoptilus africanus, assembly GCA_013400135.1. NCBI lineage: Eukaryota > Metazoa > Chordata > Aves > Charadriiformes > Glareolidae > Rhinoptilus > Rhinoptilus africanus. The sequence continues at coordinate 643,498 of VXBO01010756.1, read as the reverse complement.
TTGCTGACATAGCAGTTGCCTACCAGGCAGTAGGAAGCGGTGGGGGAAAGAAGGTGGTTTGAAATCCTGCCTGGTACGTAGTTGTACTAACACACTGGCAGTGACGTTGGCAGCTGAGAGATGCTGCTCCTTTTTCAAGTGCCGTTAAAACATATGGCAGTTGCTTCTAAAGAGCTGCAGTGAAGATGTCTCCTCTTGGACCCTTGTCCTGACTTCCCTCTGGCCAGGTGGCTTCGAAGTACAGAAATGGTGGGGTTGGCTGCCAAAACCTTTTCCTTTTTGTGAGGGTGTTGAAGTGGCGTTCAGCTGAGGGAGGTGACTTTCCCCATGTTGAGGGACCTGTAGAAGTCACAAATTTGGAGATGGAGCGTGCCGGAAAGGATTACGGCTCCTAATGCCCCACATTAATATTGCTCAGGTCCCTTAACAGAGGCTGTAGGTGTGGGTGTGACCCTAATGCTAGTCACAGAGGTGGGCGTAGGGAGAAGCGGGGTGTGACGCAACTTGAAGGAGACCAGAACGCGGCACTCTACAGGTCTGGTGCGACTGTCGGCAAAGGACAGTCACGGCGAAGGTCAGGCGTGTGGTCAGGTAGGAGCTGGACTCTTTCATGCCCTGTCCTGTGCAGGGACATGTTGCGGTCACCAGTGTGACACCTGAAACTTGCAATGCCTCTCTCTGTCTTCTCGCTGCGTGTGCTTTCAGCCCTATAGTGTGAACTGAATCATCCGACCGGCTTAAGCAGAGCTCTGATAATTTACGCCTATTACGTCTAGGTCCTTTCCATCGCCTGTTGAAGGCCCGTTTATTGCCATAGCTTTCTTCCTCTCCCACTAAATTATAATTCATCAACAGACTCAGGAAGAAATTTGTTATGGTTTTGTTGCTCATAGCATGTTTTCATATATTAATACTTCCTGTGCGTGATGCAAATGGCAACCCTCCAAGGCAATACACTGTTGTTTCGAAGAAGGTCAGTGCTATAATATACGGTGGTATTTTCCTACGCTAATCCGCTTTCTTGTGATCTTTGAATTCTGCCAGACTTGAGCTGAGTAAGTCAGACATGAGAAGAGGGATGTCAGATCCTCCTGAAGGGAACAAAGACGCAGGCTTAACTATCATCTTTTTAATGTGGGATGAATTAGAATAACACAAGATCAAAGAAAATAAGCATAAAGGCCAAGGTTAATTAATCACTATTGATAATTAATCCAGGATTTGTTAATTGATATTGTTTATTATGGTGGTGTCTGAGGAGCAGCTAAGAGCGGCGCCTGGTGTGCCAGGCAGGCAGTGCTGCCCAGCAGCCGCTCCTCTCCGAGCAGCGGCAGAGGACAGTAACGCTCCTTGGTGGTGGCACCGACAGCAGGAGACCCCTGTGGGAGGCCGGTCCGGGGCTGCTGCCCCCCGACAGCAGCTGGGTTGTCACGGCCAGCGCGGGCCTGGCCTGAGGAGCCTAGGGACAGCAGACAAGCCATGGGAGGAGGGAGCGCTGGTGGTCTTGGTTATGGAATGTGGGAAATCTTCTCCCGCCTGGAAGGTTTAAAACGCTTGTATCAGTACGGCAGTTCTAAAGGCAATGCAAGCAGCAATACTGCCCTGGGTGGAGTTTCTAAATATGCTTCCGTTGCAAAATACTTTATTTCAGGACTAATCTTACAGAATCACAGAACGATNGTCCTTCCAGACTGAAAAGACCCAAATCCCTCAGCCTTTCTTCATAAGAGAGGTGTTCCAGTCCCCTCCTCATCTTGGCAGCCCCACCTGTTTTACCTATACATTTTTACTGCCCTCTTACTGCTTTACTGGCAATTCTATAAGTTTGATACTGACAAAGATGACTAGAATATCTTAATTTACAGCAGAGACGAAATTCATATTATAAATAAAATACATTTTTTATTCTGTCTGAAAAATAGACAAGACTAGACAGTCCTCTTTTAATTAACGTCGACAACTGTATTTCAAAAGAGCCTGTGAAACACGGAAGCCAACAAAACATGAATCAACAGCTCAAACAACAGCAAAAAAAGTTAAGAAAAGTCATTTCTCCTCTTTCAATAAAATAAATCCAACTGCTCCAATTCATTCTGTTATTAGTTCTTCTAAAATTTCAATGGAAATAATGTTAATTACTGTTTGTTGAAACAACCAGTACATTGAGTTCCTAAATTTGTTGATATTGGTGAAATTAGTACTCTCTCTGTGCAGGAAAGGGCAAGAAACCAGAAAAATCTCTGTAGGATGAAAAGAAAAACTCTGTGGCAGGTTGAGCAATAACACACAGCGATCTTTCACATCATGTTTCTGGGGCCTCATTTTTGTAGTTAAGAGGGTCTAAGGGCAAAGACAAACTTTATAGGTAAAGGTAAGATATTTTATTAGAACAACCATCATAGCTGAAAAAAAAAAGGCATTATGTCTTGGGTACTCAAAAACTTGTTTCTTCAATTTATAGTAGTGGATTTAATAAAAGATGCTACTTTTTCCTATAAACCTCATTTGCGTCTGAAATTCAGACATCAAGGACCACCTCAATTTTGAAAATGTTACAGAAGACAAAATTTTCTACCAAAGGCCACGGTACAAAGATGAGATAGATCAAAGTAGTAAACGGAGAGGGGAAACGGATGGGATAAATGGGATGTATCCATGACATGAGTGCATTACTATTTTGAAAATCATACAGGCTCAAATTGTTCTACGACCCAAAACTAGATAATTTGATCTTTTACCTGTTGTTGTTTTGGTTGGTATATACAGGATAAGCAGAATATTTTGTTATTGAAAGAAATGTCAACTGAAAATGAAATTTTCAAAGAGTGACGTGTATACTGGCTATATTTCCATGGTGAAGCGTTTTGCATGGAGTTAATGAAGTGCTTGGGGTCCTAGGGAATAAAAGGTGCTATATAAATGTAAGAAATTATCATTAAAAAGTTTTCCCCTCCAGGCATCTGGGATTTTGCTGTGTGTGTTACAAGGAGGCATTTGCAATCTTCTTTCATTCAAAATGCTTCAGCTTAGACCTGCTCCAAATCTCCCTCTGCAGCTTCAGCTACAAAAATGTTTATATGAAGAAACAGTTTCTAAATGGGTTTTGGTTAATCATATTTTGCTGCTAACGTGAAAGAGCCTGCCTTGGTTTAAGCTTTTTATAACCATTTTGAAGGCCAGGAGGAACTAGGTAGCAACCTTCTCTCAAGAGATTTTCAAATGCTCTTTTAACCATTACGAGGCCTCGTCTGTATTGGTGGAGAAATAATACGTAACACAGCCAGAATTCCTGGAAACAAAAAGGCAGCTCTGCAATATCTGGCTCAATTTTCAAGAACAGGATCCTGTGGATCCAAGAATTGGACCATTTACTGGCCGCACACCTTCTTTCACTGATCTCAGAGTGCCTCATTGGAGGCTAGCCCTAAAATTTCTGTTTCATGCAATCCCAATTTTACATCATTTTGTGTATATTTCAAAAGTCTTCTTAATGCAACCTTTACAATTGTCTACTGCTTTTTACATGTTATAAGCCTAAGTGGTAAAGTTGGTGGCATTAGAAGTCAAGAGTTCTGACACAACTGGATGCAATCTTTTACCACACTGCCATTTGGATGAAATATTGCAGTTATGAGCTCCATGAGTTCATGCCAAATGTGGATTTTTCTTTGGATCCACAAATTGTGTGGATCGTTAGCATTTTTTTAGAGAGTCCACTACTGCTTATGGAATTGGGCTTTTTTAGCTTAAGTAGTAAGTTGAGGCATGAAGTGCTAGGTATCTTTAAACTCTTAATAAATTTGTGAGATTTGGCAGCATTAGAACTAAAGTTCAGATTTCCTTATGCTTACGGGTTTACTTGTTCACAAATAGATGTGAAATATAATAAAACACTGCATCATCTTCTGTAATTTAGTGCTTTGATAGAATTTGGTATTTTCCTTCAACTGTTAATAGCAGAATAGAAGCAAGAGTTGCTGTTGCTTAAAAATTACCTGCTAGGGGACAAAATATATATTAGTAAGTGTGATGACCTCAAAATAATTGGGTACAATAAATATATGATATCCAGCAAGAAGCATGGGGTAATATTAATATTTGCTTTTTCATGTTTAATTGTATGTATTCTGGTTAGCATGAAGCACATAAGACCAAGAATCTCAGAAGAAATATGTGGATTGCACAAGAATAATAATATTTATTGTGTTTAAGAGCAGGGGAAGACTGCCCATACATGCTCCAAAATATCAGAATTTGATTTTATAAATGTATCTTTTCAGAAAACAAGCTTAATTCTCAGAAGAATAACATTAGCGCTCATTAGGGGACTGAGTGCTTTAGGGTACTGTTAATGATATTCATAGCCGTTTGCCTGTGGGCTATCAGTTTGAATTCAGTCTCACTCAGTGGAGATTAAAAATTGGCCTATTTAATGGCCTTTTAGTCATCTCTAATGAGATGAGTTTGGTGGGTCTCTGTCCCATAACATGAACCATTCACACTGCCTTCCCCTAAATGGCATGCTCCAGAGAAACCCCAAAATGTAGTGGATTCTGGGGAAAATTAATCTCTGATGCCATGGGGAAAAAAACCCCAACAAACAGACAAACAACCAAAAAAACCCAAAGAAAAGTAAAAGCTTTGATTCACACTAGTTATATGAGCACTAACAAACACATTATTTTTAAATGTGGAATTTATAGTGATATGTAAAGATTATAAATTAGCAAATGGGCTGAGCACGTGACATACGTTGCCACACAGCTATACAGCTTGTAACATGACAGACACTCACAAAGGAGGTATCTACACCTGTGCGTGAGATCACACCAACACGTTAAATGTTTAAATGTCTCTGGGATTCATTTCTATTGGAAAAAAAAAAAAGAGGATCAGAACAGATAACCTGGATAGCGACTGCAGTTACATGAAAAGATGCTGAAAATAATGATTGCCTAGTCTGCCTCTGTGACTTCACAGCATAGTCAAGTGCTTCTAATCTTTTTTTACGGGTATTTAACTAAGTCTTAAAAAATATTAATAAAGTTTGCAGAACCCTCTATAGAATATATGCCAGTTTTATTTATCCATATCATAGTAAAATTTTTGCTAACGTCTAACCTAGATTTCTTTCAGTGCAGTTTAAAACTGTTAATTTTTGCCCTCTTTGCAGTGGATTTAGTGAACAATGTATTTTTCTCTCCATAGTCTTTTATTCTCTAATCTAAAAAAATCTCAAATATTCCTATTTTCAATTAGTCATGTCTTTTAAAATTTTTTTTTTTCCTCTTCCCTGTACTTCTATTGGACTTTTTTGAAATAAATTTTTCTTGAAATGCAGAGCCCAAATCTGAACACAGTACTACAGCTGAGGCTTCACCAGTATTAAATATGAGAATTTCTTTGTATGTCCTAGATATGACAGTTCTGTTTACACATCTCTCTGTACTGCAGCTGCTTTTCACAATGGTGTGACATTGTTGATGCATGTTCAGTTTGTGATCTACTCTGATCCCCAGCCCATTTTTTGAAGACCTAGTGTTTATTCATCTGTTCCCGGTCTTGTAACCGTGCAATTGTTATTTTTCAACTTAAATGTTGAAGTTGGCACCTGTATTTATTAAATTGCATCCTATTTCTGCAACTAGTTTATCAAGAACATTTTGAATTCTTTTCTTGCCCTGCACCGTGCTTCCAGCTCTGCCAGTTTGGCACTGTTGGCAGATCCAGTCGATGTAAACTGTCCTCTGTCATTCCCATAATTACACTTGGTACCAAACCCAGGACATACACACCTCCAAGGCAGCATTCTTGCTGTACCCTGCTATTTGTCACAGTGAAGCATTGATGATGTAGTTTTGCACTGGAGTCATTTCGTGGAGTCATTTCGTTATTATTTATCTTTTGCTTGCTCAATTAAGAGTTCTCTGAGATGGTGTCAAAAGCCTTACTTAAGTCACGACAGATCTACCACTGCTCCTATCCAAGGCCCATATTGTACAGCATGGGACGTGTTTGGCTTGATACGATTTTCTTGATAAATCTGTGTTGGCTGTAACTTACCACTTCATTAGCTACCATGTACTTAAAAGATGTGTTATTATTTGCTTCAATACTTTTCTGGGAATAGAGGCTGGAATGATTGACAGTGCTTGGCTCTACCTATTCCCCCCTTTCGAATTACATGTGCTGTGTTTTTCCTTTTCCTCTCTCCTGAAATCTCAGTTGTCTTCGTGAGCTCTTGGCGACGATCGCTCACACCTCTAACATTGCCTTAATCAACTTCTCACTCAAGTGTGAAATCCTCTGGGCCTAGCAAACCTGAAGAAAAAAAATCTAATTTATCAAAGCGGTCTCTACGCCTTTACTGTTCTCCGCTGAATCCCTGCCCGTTTCAATCGGCGTTTGCCATCAGATTAATCTGAAGAAAAAAATGGCACCGCATGCTTCCACTGTCTCGCTGTCACCTCACAGCTTCCCGCCCCCCCGGACGGACTGACAACCCCCGGGTCGTCTCCTCGCTCCTCTCAGGTTTCCTCTTCCCCTCTCACATCGTTCGCCAGCCGCGTCTCCTCGCGGGAGCCTGCCTTTCTCCCTGCCCCGCCGGCCGCCTTTGTACAGCTCCTCCAGCACTTGACCTAGTTTTCCACTTTCTGTGGGGGAAAGGCACCGCCAAGCAACCGACACTCCGCCTTCCCGCTCCCGACCGCGCTCGGCGCCTTGGCGCAGGTGAGGGGAGGCCGCGCCGGGCGGGCGGCAGCCGCGCTGGGAGACGGGCCGG
>VXBO01010756.1:564970-636091 GCA_013400135.1 Rhinoptilus africanus | reverse complement strand
AGTGTGCCAGGGCGGCGCGGCGGGTCCTGCCGGGCGGACCTGCGCCCCGCCGCTCGCTCGCCTCCCCCCCCGGTCGCCACGCATTCCCCCCCGGGCAAGGCTGCCTGCTGCCGTCCTGGGGCAGGGTACCGTGCCACCCCCCCCCTCCCCGTCTTGTCACGAAGCGGGGCGGCTCTGGCACCCACCGTGTAGTGACAAAGGGCTGGCAAGTTGCTGTCCCGCCGGGGAGCGGCCGGCGTGCCCCGCGTACCGGGGGCAGTGCCGCCGCCTGCGGGGCTGCCGGGGCCCGGGGGGTTGACATCAGCCAAGGAAAAGTTAAAACAGTCCAGGTATCCAAGCCCTGTGTTTGGCTCCCAGCCGCTGGCGGTTTCCCTGACAAAGTTTGGTTGCAGTGATGAGCGTCGTCGTGAACTGTGTGCCTTACCTGAAATCTAGAAAGTTTTCTTTCCTCTCACGGCTTATATGTGACCTTTAGGCTATTGGAAGTACTTCTGTCGGGGTAGTGGGGGCTGTAAACTGACAGGCCACAGTGGTAATGAAAAACAAGCATGGTATATCAAAATAGGTTTCCATTAGTGTTGTACTGCTCTGGCCCTTTAAGCGAAATCTCATTCGCAGTGATATTCTAATTCCTGCCTCCCCCTTCTAGCACATAATTTGATTATGAAGATTGTGTCATGGAACTTTGCTTTCAGACGCATATGGGGAATGAATGTGCACCAGATTTTGGAGTAAGAAGCCATTTCATGTTGTATAGATTAATGAATTAACACATGGGACCAGCACTCCAAAGAGGCTGATAAGCATCTCTGAAATTCCACTGCAGAACTGTACCTTTTACTGAGAAGTTTGTGCAATAAGTTGCTTTTATAGACAAGTTGCAAAACATTTTTTTCATTCAAATTATAAACCAAATCTCTAAAGAGAAGATTCTTCACAGTTGAGACTGAAGTGCTTCAGAGTTTCAGTAACTTAATGTGATTCTTGTGTGTAGAATTCTTCACTACCTGACTTGTGCAAGATGGGTGATCTGAGGCAGAATAAACGGACCGATTAGGCAATGCAAAATAGATCTGCAGAAGCTTTTAGTAGGTCACTTAAAAGCAGAGAAAATGCAGCAATTTTCTTATTTGAGAGGAGTTTAAGTAGGATGCATGGAGCAGCAGTGCAGTGTGACAATCCTATTACACTGACTTATAATCAAAGCTGATGTTGCAAACCTGTCTAACTGCAGAGGGATGTGGTGTGGAGTTACACAAGAATTACAGCGAGAATTGAAATTAATAAACTTCAAAATATTGTCTTCAAATAGTTTTTTTCTGATGTCTAGCATTCATTCAAATTGATTTTTTTTTTAATTTAAAAAAAAAAGTTACCCAAGGAACAGGAGTTTTGTGGAGGTAAAAAAAGTTGTTAATGTCACCAAAGAAACTTTTCTTTTTATAGATGTATTATTTCATTTGTTTTCTCTAATCTGTATGGTATTTTTTATATTAAAAAAATCCGTGGCAAATGTCACTGTAGTGAAATCAGAGCAAAGGTGTACTACTCTGACTTTTTTTTTTCTTTTTAAGTTTTCTGAAGTCTAGCATCTAGTTTACGCTGAGCAGCACAAGAAGAAATATGCCTGGGAAAAATGTGTATGTAAGTTCTTAAGTGGATGCTAAAAGAGAATACTGCTGCCTTGAAATCTCCACGGGTGACCTGGCTAGTTAGGAGGAGAAGGCGCTGATCCCTTCGAGCATCCTTGTGAGCTTATTTAGTACAGCAACAATTGATTGAAACAGGAGCATCAGCAATTGAATAAACAGGATGTTAAACAATAGCAGCAATGCATTCCGCTTTAAAATAACAGTGTAGGCTGAATTTGAATATGGACACTGAATTCAAGGGTTGTCAGTGTAGTTTCTTGTGAAACAGTTTGTGCTTATACTTGCAATTATTAGCAGAACCTACTATCGTGTATACTTTATTATTATTATTATTATTCAAGCCTTTTGAGGTCAATTCTGCAGAAAACAATTGAAAAGGAATAAAATTCTCCATAGCAATAAAACACAGATATGCTCACACACATTTATTAATTTCAAACACTTTCAGACTTTTTACCAGCTTACAAAAGGTCTGAGAACTTAAAACTGGAAAACGTATAACTTGGGTCACTTGCTCTGCAGTTTCACCTGAAGTTGGTTTGAAGTAAAGGTCTTTGAACAGTTACTGATCAGCTGCCTTTGTTTGGCTAATCGATAGCTCATTTTCCTCATGTTTCTACATTTTCACACAACTTTTTGTCTTCGGCAAAGTTCAAGTGGTGCAACTGTTAGTGGGCTGCCTTGAGATTTAATACCAAATATAATACCAAATGCACTACTTTAATGTTACAGTTATTTTAAGCCAAATTGAATTAGTTCCCTCTGTGCTCTGGATTGTGACTATACTGTATTATGTATGCAGAGATTGTGAGGAAGATCATTTAATAAAATTAGGTTATATCTTAACAGTGTTGCGCTCACTTAAATTGACTTTGAGACTGGTTTAAGTTGGCATAGCCTCCAAAGCCCAGTTCCTACAGATGAAACTAGTGTCCACCCAACTTCAGAGTGTAAAGAAATCTCTGGTGAAGTAAACCAAAACAAGTCTGTCTTCTCTAAAAACATGTTCATTTATCTTCCTGAGCACTCTAAATATAAGCTCATTTTCCATAATTAACGCTTTCCCTTGCTGCTTTTTTTTTTTTTCCAGTGTGGATGCAAACTTCATACAGCTATTGGAAAAAGAGCTTCAGTTACCCCAGGAAATTGTGAATGTTGGTCATTCTCGTATGCATAAAGATATTGCGGGGCTATCTGGGTTAATGGATTTCACGTAGTTTGTAGTGTCATGAAAAAATATCTTTTTCATACTTGAACAATAAAAATTTAAAAAGCACATAGACGTTGTGTCCCTTAAATCAAAACTTGTGTCAGTTAATAGTAACTGCTCGCACAGGCAGCGATGGTGGAGAAGTGAGGCCGGCATTGGTTACAGAACTGTAGAAAGGCTGCTCTTTGGCAGGCGAGGGTGTGAAACATCACTGGCTTCCCGGGTTACGTAAAAAGGCACACAAATACAATGCATCTTTACAGTACAGGAGTGCTGCTATACTGTGAGGTTTAATTTGATGCTCAGATCACAGCTGTCTGTCAAGAAAGACCACGTAATGAGTTTGGATAAACTTCTAAGTGTGTTTTTTCAAAAAATTTGGGAGAGCATGATCGTCATGGGATCAGTCATGTTGCCGAGTCAGCGATGCCGTGTCACGTAATGACCATTTCATCTTGGTACAAAGTGTACCCGGCATTCTGTGGTATTTACTCATAAGTCATGGTGCTTCCTTGAAGGAGAGCAAGGCTTTTTAAAATGTAAAAGTAAGGAAATAAAATAATCCAAATAAAAATGGGCATCCAGTTATGCTGCATTTCTGTCACTGTTCAACTGTACACAGCAGCTGTTTTGTTGATGAAATGTTGCAGCAATGCCCTTACGTTGCCAGTGAGGTTAAAGGGGGGGAATGCAGTGGCATAACAGCCAGTACACATTTTTTGGTCTTGGTTACGCTAAATTTTAACTGATGATATTTCAGAACGAACTTGGTAATAGGGAGCACTCTCACTCCAGTGGAGGTAATTGTGATACCCTTGGTATGGGAATTGCTGTTTTCAGATATGACTAAATCCAGCTACTGGAAATTTTGAGTCTCTAATTGACATTTATTGATTGGTACTGAGTGCTTAATCTTATGTATAAGTGACTAGTTGAAGGATGATGGGATATTTAGTAATTCAGTGTTTCTTGGAACTTAATCCAGAGGATGCAAAGTTTGTGCTCAAATCAGAATAAAGGTCAGATTCCTGGGCTTTGGAATATTTCAGGCCTATTGTTAGTGTGTAGTAACTATTTTCAGTATGCTTAATGTTGCAAGTGAGATACTTGCCGTACTTAGAAAAGCTGTGGTGTTTTGAAGACCGTTCGGAGTACAGTCGTCTTCTTTTCTGAGCAAAAATAAAAAAGGTAGGAGTTGCAGTCTTGAGATCAGATTTTTTTTTTATGAAGGGACATTGTTTTGTGAGTAGTTGAATGATTATAATTTTTGCTTGCCTTAAATGAGTACTTGATAACGTTATAGTCTTCACAGAGCAGCTGGAGCTGGGGAAAAGGATGCATCTTGGAAGGAATTACGGGTGCGTTATCAATTTATACAATTGTAGCCGAAGACAGGGATCAAGATCATTGTAACTTTCCTGTTTTCTGGGCCAACTCTTAGCACTCCCTTGTAGAAATACTTTCCACAACAAAGGGATAGAACACAAGCAAAACCAAGTGCAAAGTCTTGAATAATTTACCTGTCCTTACAGTGTTTTACCTGATGTGTCCTTTTTTAGCTTGGGTGAAAGAAATGAGAAATGCCTTAACAAATGTAATCATTGTAATGTTGAAAAGTAGCGATGAATCCTTCCTGCCTGCCTCTTCAGAGAGGAATAATTGGGTGCATTGATAGCATGCCTGGTGCTTTATACCATCTGCCTTCCCACTGCGGCCCTTTGAAGGGGACAGGGATGGGTTTTCCACCCAAGATTTCTTTCCAGAAAAGGCATGCACCATGGGACTGCTTTTGAAAAACTGCTGCTTGCGTCTGCTTCTAAAGCATGGCAGCTCTGAGGCCGCTTCTTGCTGCTGCTGGTAGGAAGCGGTAGGTGTCTGTTTCTTGTCTGGCTGCAGTCCGTGGGGTGATGGTGGTGGTTATGGTTTGGGGGTTTTGTTTTGCTTTGCTGCTTTTCATAGAGTGTTCTGGTTGGTAGGTTGCTTCTTTTTAAACTTGAGGTTTTTGTTTATGGAGTGGCTGTTCTCGGAGTGTTTCTGCTGTTGGTTTCCACTCACCTTTCCTAGGAGCGCTATCTGTTTGATATGTCTTGACTGCTTTTTGAAAAAGGCCTTAATGTTTATAATGTTTATTGCTGATATCTTTCTTAATCTTCAAATGCAGGCTTAGACAACAGTTTTGTGGCTGTAGAGTTTCAGAAACTATCTCTAATATTAACTTAATTTTCCAAATGTAACTTTTTTGGTCAGAAGAGGTAGGAACTTTATAGAATTTATGTCCTAAAATTAGGCTCCCAACCACTAAAACAGTGATTGTAGGTATTGAACTGTTCATTGTATTAATGATTGCAAAGAAACCTTGTATTCTTACGTATGTTCATAGAGCCTTCACCACAAACACTAGATTCTGTGTTCCACTGTGATAATTGGTGGGGAGGAGGGAGAACGGGAATGTTTTTTCCAAAACCTTTTTTGTTGTTGTTACTGTAAGTTGGCTTGATATTGGAAATGGTATTTTCAACAGCCTTTGCCTGAAATGTTCCAATACAAATAACGGTTTTTTCACACAGAAGTGCTGCTTTTTGTTGTTTTAATACCATGGTTGTTATGAGCGTATCTCCTGCGAGAAAGTCTGGATTGAATGTGCTATCACAGGGAGTGGGAAGTGAGTTCTGCAGCTGGCTTCTCCCAGCTGGCTCCCACAGTGAAGTGGGGACTCTGTCCTCTTCTGCTTCCTTTTTTTTTAAACGTATATATTGACATCAGTGAAATCACCTAATCTTTTCTGTTCTTGAGAAACACATGAAAACTGAGGACCTGTGGCAGGTAATGACAGTAACTGCATTGTATACAAATTATAACAAATGTTAGAACTCTGAAGTTACTTTAAAAACAGTTTTCTATCTTCGGAGAAGTTAAGAACAAAATAACCAGCTAGAGCCCCCTATTCAGGTACTTATAAAAAAAAAAAACCTGTTGTGGCAGTTTTCTTCTAGGGAAAGGGGGGAAGATAAGTTGGAGGGACATGCGATGGTGAATTAACTTAGATAAGCTGTGACAAAAAAATTTTGGAGGCTTTGGAGTAATTACAGAATGGGTGGGAGTAGAGCTTGCATGTTTAGTATGCAAACTGAAGTGAAATGCTGATGAAACTGAGGTGGAAAGGTTGCTTGTGTGGTACACAAACCAAAGGTGACTGTAGATACTGTTTGTTATATATTCTTTCTACATATTTTCTTTGGGGAAAGCTCTGAAGGTTTGTTTTGTCTGACTTGTTTTCTTCTAAGTACTTTGGGATACCAATGGTCTTTTTCTGTGTCCTTATAAAGCCTTGACTGTATTGGACGATAGTGGCAGGCTTGCTGATTAGCTGCTTTAGCACAGATTCTCAACAGACCTTTCCTTTTGTTAGTGTTTTGAAGTAAGGTAGGTACATCTCTAGTATTCGGTGCCATGTTCCTGTAAATGACAAGCCCCTGTTCCCAGACTTGCTGTCTAAGTGTATTTACTGTGTTCTCACTGCTATACATGGGGCAGAAAATGCTGGTGGATGAGAGAGGTCCAGTTTCTTTCCTGGCTGAAGAGGAGCAGGAACAGCCTATCCAGGAAAAAATTCTTCCCTGGGTCTACCTTTCTACTGCAATTCTAAAATTGCTGTTGCTTTTCACAATTTTACCATCGGTAATGTGCATTAACAGGCATAATGTATTTCCGCACAAGGAAGAGAACCAAAAATAGAAATGATACTTGGGTGAAACCATTCAGGTTCCTATACAACTGAAGTGTCATGCTGTTTCTAAAAATACTGTGCAGGTACTGTGATAATTCATTTTTATAAATGTCTTTTAGACACTAAAAACAGCTTGGGAATTTGCATTACATTTTTCAGTCCAATAAAGTTCTATCAGAGATGATGGTGTGCAAGAGGTAGTCTAGCAAGGATTTATATCAAAAACAAACAAAAAATTGTGATATTATGGTGGGAGGGGTTTTTTTAATCATTGCAGGAGTTCTGTGCGTGTGCACAGTTTTTGTGTTCCTTTGCCTGTCTGTCCAGGTAGATCTCTTACAAATACTTACATAGACACAATTAAAATATTCTTTATTGTTTTCCAGTGTAAGACTATTGTGTTATGGAACAAGATACAAAATTCTAAATTAAGGCTACATTTAGGGTAATGAATTGACATTTAGTAAAATGTGAACACATCCAGGTTCTGTAGTCTCTTTCGAAGTACGGCAATGCTCATTAGGGAATTACAGAGATAGGTTTCTACTTTTACATAAAAAGTCCTGCAGTATCCCAGCAGAACATTTCTTCATGTCATATGGAGTGTTAGTGGTGAGTTGAGTTTTTTGTCTGTTAAGCCATTTAGAGAAAAGTCATTTTGTTTGACTTGTGCGAGCTGATAATTTTGATGTTTAGGATGTTGGGTGCTGCTTTAAATGAAGTTCTATTTCATGTATTTCAAATAGCCTGATTTAGGTCCATCTAGTAAGCTAGTCCTGCAGCATGCTGATGCATACTGTTTTCAAAGGATGTAAACATAAAGGAGGGAGAATTAATTAGTGATCCCTTGTGCTGTGGTTTCCATGATCTTCTTAAAACAAAGTCTTCTTCCAACTTAGTAATATTAATACTAGGTTCCAGGGTGATTTTTGTTCAAAGTAATCTCTCTGTGACTTCGTTCTCATTCTACCAAACAGTTTTACTTTAACTTTTCTTTCCTTTTTTTAAAGTCATCTTCTGGAATGCCATTTTCAGCAGGAGAAAGTGCAGTGGTTTTTACATTCTTGAGGTTGTCCCTTTTTCTTCATGTTTTCTGTCACTGTAGATTCATTAGCATTTCTTCCTGACCTTAAGGGAGATTTTAGCATTTAGAAAGGAAAACCAAAGCTGTATGATTTTAATCAACAGCTTATTTGAAGGAATACAAAAATATTAGTTACCTTTTGTTACCAATACTCTTCTATTCAGAATTCACACTTTGTTTTTAATAGGACAACCCTATCAGTATAAAAAAACCCCAACCAACTGAACAAAAAAACCCCAAACAGAGAGCACTAAAAAACCACCCCCAAACCCCTTCACCTTTTCTGTAGTCTTACCCTCAGTACAAATCTGACTGGTTTATGACTACCTGTACCTCATACAAAATTAAAGACATAAATAGCACATTGTCTTCCTCTAAATATTTTAAATTCCAAGCAATTTTCTGATAGGCTTAAATATAGACAATGAATAGCTTTGGTTTGGGTATTTTGAAGTATAATTTTGGAGAAATTGACCTATTCTGTGCTGCAACTTCATTTGTTTTCTATTTTACTTGTTTTCTGAGTTTGTCTTTAGTTTTGTGAATTGGGGGATAATAAACGTATAGTAATACCTTACGTATCTTTGTACTATTATCAGACTTCTGGGGAATAGTTCATGGCTCTTATTTTCACTGAAGCTGTTTAAAGTTGATTAGGAGTTGGGTGAGTTCTGAGCATTTTTGGCAGAATTGCTCTAATTGCTTCTATATGTTGTCTGTGAACTTAAAGAAAAGTTCCTCTCTCTCCTTTAATCCATTTAAACCGAAATATTTCACACTCATAGATATTCTCTAAGCATTTAGTGTTGATTATAATTTTTTTCGGTGTTCCAGCTGAAAAGAAACATGAAATACTGGAGCTAACCTTGACAAATCTAACTTCTATGTTTACAAAATTCCCAAGAATGAGCTAAGATAGTAGCTCTGGGGCCAGTCACTGGGTAAATAGTCAAGCCTATTTATGGGCCTAAAAGTAAGCACAGAACCTCTGTTGACAAAGGTGACTTAACTTTTTGGGACACATTAGTCAGTCTCTATGTGAATTTGTGGAGCCTTTGCAGGAGGTGTTCTGGTGGTCATTTTGTTTTAGCTGTGGATGTCCAAGACAATGGTAAAGTTTCCTTTATCTTAGGTGCGTCTTTTTTTTTTTTAATCTTTCAGTTGTTTTAAGAAGCTTTGTTATTAGTGCAAATAACATAAGCTGTTTCCTTGCTAGAAGAAAGTATTTCTGTCTCAGGGTTACCTGCTTTTTAAGGTGCAAGGGAGGCATGGGAAACATACGTGTTTCTTTGCCTCAGTTTAAAAAGCTGTCATTTGTGTCTATATTCTGAAATGGAGTCGTGTGAATGGCTTGTGCCAGCTGTGTATATATTCATTTTATACTTTTGATTTTGTACAACCCTAGCCCATGCAAATCCAGCTCTTTTGCACTGTCTCTGTAATCCAATGTAAAGCATATGAAACAGGCTTAGAGTGTATGTCATCTCTTCTGTTTCTTCGGCTACTCTTGAAAATTTAGTTGGGAAATCTGTTTTGATCAGGAAAATTGACAAAGCAAGCCTATATTTATTTTGTTTAGCTCCGACCATATTAGGTGCCTAAGGGCAGCCAGTCGGCTGGATATGCACAGGTGAGGATAACCAAGGTGGTGTGCTTTTTGCTGTTGTCTTTTCTGAAGATCTTACAACTTCTTTGGAGGCATACTGGAAGGGTGTTTCCCTGTAGCCAGAACAAAGGTATTTACTGCTGTAATTCATCATATGATGGACACATCAGCGCTTTTATCAGTACTCTGTATGAGTAGCCGTGTATGTCACGTGAGCAGATGGTGGCAATGAGGTGGCGAAACGCATGTGATGTAATAAGTTTCCTGTTTTGTGGTATGGCAGGTATGTTGTGACCCTTAAATGTATTTGTTAGAACCTGTATGCCCTGCCTCACTTTATTGGTTGTGTATCATTACAGCTAGCTCATGGAAACCAGGCCAGCAGACACGTATTTGCA
The DNA here is from genome assembly GCA_013400135.1 of Rhinoptilus africanus. Taxonomy (NCBI): domain Eukaryota; kingdom Metazoa; phylum Chordata; class Aves; order Charadriiformes; family Glareolidae; genus Rhinoptilus; species Rhinoptilus africanus. The sequence continues at coordinate 626,414 of VXBO01010756.1, read as the reverse complement.
GGTGTGATAAGGCAGTAAAAACCCGTATACTTTACTACGTGTATGCAAATAAATGGAGATAAGTCTGTACATGAAATGCTGCATGCTTACACCTGAAATCCCAGGTATCTTATTACTAAAGAAATCACAAGTGTGAAGGACTGAGTTTGTCTGTTGGCTGTCATGTGTTTGGAAGAATTAATTCAAATAGCAAAAGAAGCAAAGATAAAAGCCCGATTGTTGGATAAGGAAAAGGAAGCGAATGGTGGAACAAAGTCCACGAGCATTTAAAGGGTTCAACTTTGAAGCGAGAAGGATTAATGAAGCAATCTGACGTGGAGACTCCATAGAAGTTTATTAAACAGTGTAGAAAGTAGACCTCAAGGTGCTGCATAACTTAGGTAGAGGGACCTCGGGAAAGATCTTGAGAATATCTGCTTTGTAGCAAAATGCTTTTCATAGAACAATTTTTGGGCAAAGACTTAGTAACTTTACAAAACACTTGAAAATTGTGCTGTAGGAAACAGTTCTGTATGGTGTTGAATTTAGAATGATAGTAATAAACCCTGTGGATACTGTGATTGAACACAGGGACTGTGAATAGGAGCTTGCTAAAGAGACATGGATTTTGTGGCGCTGGTGATATGTGGCTGGTACGATGGAGTGTTCAAAATGGTGACTAGTGGTCTTGAACTACCTTTGCGGGGGGGCATTTGCCTCAGTTTGCTTGCCAGGTGTGGTATTATAACCCGGGCTGTAAGATGTGGGCAGTTCCTATTTAAAAAAAAAAGACCTCATGCAACTAGCATAAAGATGTAAAAATAAAGCACAATTGGTTTAATTATGTCACATTGCTACAGCTTATCTAAAGTAGGAAATTTTTTATATAGATGATGGACAATGTTGGAAGCCTGAGGTGCCACCAGACCAGGAGTGAACACTGAGTAGCTCAATGAGGAATGGATTTTTACTTACTTTAAAAACCAGTTTCAATAGCTATTAAGGTGATACTGTTGACAACGTATTCTAACTTTACTACTTCACCAAAACCAATCCTCTGTCATCAAAAAGCAGGCTGTTCCAAAATGAAGGAAAGGCTTTACATTACTGCTTACGTGTATGTGACTCCCCAAAGGTTTTTTTCATAGATTATGAGTAATAGCATGTATATGAACCCAATTAGAAAGCTTCACTTTTCACAATTGTAGCTTCACTTCAAATCTGATAAGCACTAATTGAATCCTATTGTATAAAATACATGTATGTTTTATTTGGACAAAACTATTGCAGGAAAAATGCCAGTACTGTAATTTCTGGGTTTAGGTGATTATTTTATATGCTTTTTGTCTTCATACTGGAGCATTCATTGCAGTGACAGCTTAGTCCTCTGATAAGCAAGCGGGCTGTTTGGGCATTAGTAGTGGGGTTTAAAGATGCTGATGCTCCCGAGTGTCTACTCTGTCCTCTGCTGGAGGTTACTGTCATAGGGGTATCAGAGTAAAATGTCTCGGCCGCAACAATTCAGAGTTTGGCATAAACCTAACTTCATTTTAGGCTTAAGCCCTTCCATATGATATATTTATTACTAGTTTATAACCAGAAGTTTACAAATACTTATGGAAATGTAAGTGTGCATGAAATCTCTGGGAAATGTTTGTTAGGTTTCACATTTTCACATGCGTAGAAAATACACTTCCTTTGAGGCTATGAGCAGGAAATTCCCTTTTCTGCCACGGTCTACGGGAAGTGTCAGAAACGTTGTCTAGACAGCCAACAGCAGGCATTAGAGCTCGTGATCCCAGCATAGCTACCCGTTCAGCTGGAACAAACTTGTGAGGAACTGAATTTGGGCTTAGGATCCTATTTTGTAGGGGGGACATATGCACTAATACCAGTTCACTGTTTCCTCCTGTGGCTGTTAGGAATGGTGATGTGTGTCACTTTCTTGTTGCTGCCCTCCCACTGTTCTTTCTCTCAAATGGTCATGATACAAGAAAGGGAGAATCTTTTTTAAAGAAGTGAAAATAGCGTCATTTATCACTAATTTTGAACTGCAGGATTTTAGGTTCAGCCTTTTTTAAAAATTGCCTTGCAGTCTTAAGAAAGCCAAAAAAGTGTTTAAAGTGTTGTCATTTTTAAGACTGCAAAAATGTAGAGGAGGAGCTGGAAATGAATGTGTACGCTAGTTTAGTCTTAAAACGGTTTCCTAAATACACAGCGCGTGCCTTGATTTTTGTAGTCTGTGATGTGAGAAGGGGTTCTCCCTGCCTGCTGTCAGTGTAATGACCAAGGCTGTAAGCCTGCTACCTGGTAATCTTGACTTGGGCTGTGTTCTTACAGACGGCGGGTTAAAATAATGAATCCCAGCACTATTCTTCTCTTCCAGGGTCCTGCAAACTGTTTAGTCTCCTAAATGTAGGGTTTTTTTAAAAAAGTAGACTGCCATACTGTGATATTTTCATTATTGTAGGCTGAAATTGTGTGGAGTCCAGCATTAGGGAATACTATTAGTACATGAGACTGAAGAAGACGGCCTGGAGGGAGGTATCTGAAGTGTGTAGCCAGAGAGAAAAACGCTGAGCAGTTTGCCGCCTTTGGGTTTAAACGGAGATTGCAATAAGGACTGTTGGCTTTGGAACAGTGTTAAAGCTGAAAAGAAAATGGCTACCAGAAATCATTGTTGCTACAGTAACAACATGGCTTGACTATTAATGTGCTGCTTTAACTACGATTAGAAATGTTGTGCGAGATAGTGCTTTTAGGTAAAAGTGCCCTTAATGGCAACAGAGATTTAAATCCATTTAGATATTAATGGATATCATCAGGCTTCTTGCTTTAGATATAAATCTGTTTATTGGAAAAACTGATTTCTAGTTGATATTTTCAAAAACCTGATTACAGCTTTTTCTACCCAAAAAAATTGCTTAATAGTTTTACATTGTATTAATATTGTATTAATAAACATAATGGCCTTATAAAACAACTTGCACAGAAAAACCCAGTACAGAGTATTAATCTCTTTCTGTAATCTTTTTTTAAAAAAACCCTGATGCTATTTCATGAAGTATGTGGTATCTGGTAACATGATTCTAGCTTTCAGAAATTAAGCCCCTAATGATTTTTTTTCATATGGCAAAGCTTTTGTTTAAGAAGTCTTAGTATTTTGAGTTCAAAATAAAAAAATATGACCAACCTAAATCCCATTTGAAGATTTATAAATAAGGATCAAATTCTAGATTCTACTTGGGGATTTTATTTCATAAGAACATAAGTGTATGTATTGTGGAGTAAACTTTTTGCAGGTTTTTTTATTAACAGGGAAGAGTGCCGTTATGTTGAAGAATTTCAGAAGTGTGTAATGAAGTACGTCAGGAAAGGGATATCTGAAGTGTAGTGAGTGTGAGAAGATTAATTGGTGCATTTCCTTCTGTGTCAGGATTCCACAGGTGGCAGAATTGATGGCAGCTATGGACTGATGGTAAACTGTGTCTGCTCTTCATCAAAGGCATATGTGAGGTGTCCTGTATTACCTATAGCAGATCCCAGTTCTTCTGGTTTGGGGGGGATCTTAGTGAAGTTCTCTGTCAGACTTGCCGACTGAAAAGGCACTGTATTCATTCAGTGGGGATGGAGCTGATAAACTATTTGCTATTCAGGGGACTTAAGGAAGATTATTGAGCGGTCACTGGTAAAAATTAAGAAGGCCTTTACTTAAAGGATGCCTCTAAAATAGACAGTTGCCTACGACTTGAAATGTAAGTATCTGTATTTAAACCAGGGCATTTCTCAAGTAGCACACATGCTTTATTTACTTTGTACATGTGTATTATTTTTATCGTACAGTTTTATTTCACACAAATTTGGTGGCCTTCTGCGATGGTGTTACAGTATTGGTGGATAAGGGAAGAGTAACTGACATCATCTACCTGAACTTGTGCAAAGGATTTGACACTGTCTCACATGACATCCTTGTCTCTAAAGTGAAGAGACATGGATTTGATGGATAGATCACTTGGTGGATGAGGAACTGGCTGGATGGCTGCACTCAAAGAGTTGTGGTCAATGGCTTGATGCCCAGGTGACGAGTGGCATTCCTCTGGGGTCACTGCTGGGACTGATGCTATTTAACATCTTTGTTGGTGACATGGAAAGTGGGATTAAGTGCACTCTCAGCAAGTTTGCTGACGACCCCAAGCTGTGTGGCACAGTTGATGTGTTGGAGGGGAAGGGCTGCCAACCAGAGGGACCTGGACAGGCTTGAGAAGTGGGCACGTGCAAACCACGTTAGATTCAACAAGACCGAGAGCGAGGTCTTGCATGTGGGTCAGGGCAGTCCCAAGCACAAATAGGCTGAGAGAATTGGGATTGTTCAGCCTGGGGAAGAGGAAGCTCTGGGGACACCTTATAGCCCCTTCCAGTAGCTAAAGGGGGCCTACAGAAAAGATGGGGAGGGACTGTTTGTCAAGGAGTGGAGCGATAGGATGAGGGGTCATGGTTTTAAACTGAAAGAGGGGAGATTTAGGTTAGATATTAGGAAGAAATTCTTTACTGTGTGGGTGGTGAGACACTGGAACAGGTTGCCCAGGGAAGCTGTGGATGCCCCGTCCCTGGAGGTGTCCAAGGCCGGGATGGATGGGGCTTTGAGCAGCCTGGTCTGGTGGGAGATGTGGCATGGCAGGGTGCTTGGAACCAGGTGATCTTTAAGGTCTCTTCCAACTCTAACCATTCTATGATTCCTTCATTATCTTGTATGAAACAGTCTTCTGGCAGATTTCAGTGGAATCCTGCCTCATTTACAGGCATACCTGCCAAATACATAAAATGCAACTTTCAAGTTGTAGAAACTGTAAAGACAGTCACTTGGATAGTGGAATGCTGCTGCTTGGTGGTACACAGAAGAGGAGGCACTAACTTGATTCATGCAATTTTAACTTGAACTTCTTTTATTCTCATGCTTGGCTTTGCTTTCTTCATATTAAAATCCTGTGGGTTTTGTAGAAAGGAGAGGATGACACTACAAATGTCTAACACCACTGTGCAGTTTGGTATTTTAAAAACGAACCTTGAAATGTAACAGGCTGTTTTCTTAAAATGAGCACATAGAATGTGCTGCCTCAGATGCTTCTAAATATTTTTTTTTTTATTAAAGACACAAAATGTGTTTTTTTTAAAATGAGACTGTTGGTTCCCTAGAAAAGCACTTCAGTGAAGAAGCTTTCTGGTTTTGATTTCCATTTACTTAGTTTCAGCTGAGAAACCAGGTGTGCAAACTTGGAGTAGAAATCTGTGAAGACCTGTAATCAGTTTCTATGTGGGAGGCAAGATTTCGTGTAACTGTCTGTTTTCTGGAGTGCATTCATGCAGTGCTTGTAGTCAGAGGGTATGGCACTGTGTTTTGGGGTGCTATACGTAAAGCTTCTATGATGATACAGTGAAGGAATATATAGTAATTCAGACTGGAGGAGTGATTCTGTGGCTGAAGGATAGTGGCAGTTCCTGCACAGGTGATGTACTGACGAGATTTTGCTGGCAGCGTAATGAAAGAAGTGTTCACTGTCAAGGATGATGCCAAGGTTATGCACAGTGCCATTAGGAGTTTGGAGCCGAATGGAGAGATGATGTCATTCTGTGCTTTAAGCTTTTCCTGTTTGAGAGAAGCTGTTCTATATAAGGTATCTAGATGCAGCAAATGAAGAGCTAGTTCATGTGGTTAAAGTAAATAGGCTGAAGGACGGCTGAAAATGTACAGGTGTTTATTATGCAAGTGGTATGTTGATCTGTAGCTTTAACTGGTAGAGGAATGATAAAGAAGGTGCATTATTTCACTGTAGCTTATTGCTTGTGGTGATTCTCACAGTGAATAATGCCATTCAATTTAGTTGGCTATTGATGGACTGTAAACTTATTAAGTATCAATGATATTTAGAATGTTACAACTAATCTTAGCTGAGGGGGAAACTGCATTGATAAGTAACCTTCAGAAACACTATATTCATATTTTCTCTTAAGGCCTTGAAGTTCTAAATATTTTCAGAACTCCCATCTTTAAACTGATGCTTCAGTTTAGTGCTTTTATGATGCTTTCATTTTTATGTGGACTGTTCATATTTGCTTACTGGATAATTTATGCTCAAAGTAAACAGCTCTTAAATTATGTTGTCTTCCCCTTGCTGCTTTGCAGACACCTTTCCATCTTTGTTGTTTGCCTACTGTGTAGATCTTTAAATGCTTTCTTTTTTATCTGTTTAGTGATGGAGAGGAAAAGTAACCTTTTTGACCAATATATGTTCTGTTAGTCCAAACCCCAGTTTACCTAGAATATTTTTCCCTCTGATGGCTTTTCCTTTTTTTTTCAATTTACATAATAGAGACTTTTGAAATAACAATTAAATTTGTTGTTTGACTTCATGGTAAAAACACAAGTTCTTCTTTTCCATTCAAGCTACTGTCTTGACTGCTTATTTCCCTACTGTAGTATTCCTATAAATGTTGCATTCATCTCCTTGTAATCTTGTTTGGACTGAAGTAGCTTCACAGTCTGAGGTACGATCAGTTGCATTCGTTTGGTGTGCTGTCACACTTCTCCTTGAAGTGCTTCACCGTCCCACATGGGGTGTTGTCTAGAAGCAAAACTTTCTCTAAGTAGAAAAAGGAGACATTTCAACGCTTCCACGTGAAAGCCCTACCACAGCTTTGGGAACTGTGCATGTGGCTTTTACTGTGATGAACAGACAAAGAAAGAACTGTAACTTCTTTGAACTATTTTTCAGATAACTCTCAAAATCTAGCAGGAGATTCAAAATGCAGGAGGCAGTCTTCTCTCTTGCAGTCCCTTGCTTGCTCACTCTTGTTCAGTCACTGCAGATTCTTTGAAGTCAGAAGCATTTCCAGTAAAAGGACTTAAATTTTGTCTCTTCATGTCGTGAAGTGTTAAGTTTTTGCTTAATTTGACTTCTGGCTAATTCAGGCTTCAGTAGGGTACCAACACTTAAATACCGCTTTGCATTTACTGTTGTAAGAAGAGTGATTGTTATTTTTCCTTTGCAAATTTATTTTTGGTGAATTTGATTGTAGGGTTTGTAATTCAGTTCATTAAACTGAATAGCATAGGTTGGAATAGCATAGGTTGGAATAGCATAGATTGAATAGCATAGATTGAGAGAATTTTACAAATTCTCAAAGGGAATTAATTCTGTGATTTTAGAAAACCTCATGTTTAAATTTGAGTAAATTAAATTAATCTACACTGAATCTTAGTTCTAGATATTTGTAGGTACTGAATGTAGATTAAGTTATTTTTATACTTTTTAATAGAAATTGAAGAGCATCAAGGCTCCTTGTGCAAACAGAAAGCAGGAAACTACATTTTGTACAGACAAGGTCATTGTTGAAAATGTTGGAAAACTGTCGGTAGAGGCTTGTATTTAAAGGGTTTTTCAGCTGTATTAACTGATTTAGGAGACTATTGTCAGCTGTGTTTTTGCTTTTTCAGCCCTCTTCTGAAATTATGTTATCCTTGGTAGTTGTGTGTACAGTTTTAGCTAGAACTTCTTCTGGGCTTCTTGTAATAGCCTTTTCTTAGAATAATCTCTGCTTTCTACTGGCTGTTTTTTCCTGTATTGATTCTTAGGATTATTAGATTTCTGCGAGATTATGGACGCTTTCCCAAGCTGCATCAGATATTAGAAGTAAATTTCTTCCCTTCCCCCCTCCTCTGCTCAACTTTCAACTTTAGCAGATTTTAATGCTGGGACAGCAGTATCCTAATAGATGTAAATGCTCAATCAACTAATCACATTTTTTAAGTCACAGAAAGTACTTGAAGTCAAGACTAAAGTTTCAAACGTTTTGCTGTGGTTTTATGTTAAACTGGTGAAATGAACTGTTTAGCCACAGCTTATACCAAAAAAAGTCATTCCTGTAATGCAGTTTATTCTAGCCTTTGTTTCTTCTTCCTTCCTTCCCAGCAAACATAATCAGCTATGGGTGAAAAAGTTAGTTTTATGTTACATTATAAATTATTAAAAAATACAAACATCAACAACAAACCCCAACCAACCAACAAAAAAATGCCACCAAAAAACTTCTCTATGAATTATGCTCCTGACTGCAACCCTTCCAGGAGAAGGTGGTGGTTAAAGATGGTTAAATGTCTTTTCCGAGGTAGATGTAGAAACGTCAGTTATCACAGATCTGTTAGGAAACAAGGGCTAAGGAGTAGATAATTAGATCAGAACTCATCAGGATTACTACAAATTTTATTCACTCACTACGCACTTTTGCATTCTAGTGTTTCTCAAACGTTTTCCCCAAAGAGGAGCATGTTATAAGAGATATTTTATTATAGCAAACAGGGCCCTAATAGTGTAAACAGAAAGTGAATAAAAGTAACTTTAGTCTTGACGTAAGACCCGGCTGTGGTGACAAGAGGAGTAATTGGACAAGTTTTGTGTAGTAACTTATATTTGAACTCAGATCAATTGTCTTTATAAACCTTGTTTTGTGAATGGTTATAAGCTTGATGCAAAAGTAATAGATAAAATCTTCTGTGCTCTCTTTATAGATGTGAAAGTAGTTATCTTAGTTGTTCTGATAACAGTCTGAACCTGACTTCTGAAGTAGCAACTGTAACTGTTGTTCACTTGGGAAAGCAGAATTAGGGAAGCTTTCGGAGCTGGCCTCTAGCTAGCCAGAAAGATTAAAAATTTTAGCTAGTCTAGTGTGATTATCTGTAACCGTTATTTTACAGCTTGTGTATACAGCCTCAAAAGTTATTCAAGCAAATGCTTTTTGAGAAACTCTTTGTATCTGTCGCTCAGATACATTTGGGGGTTGTACTTCTGTCTCTGAGCAGCACAGATGTGACTTTGTCATTGCATACAGACCGGGGAACTTCTTGTGCCTGCTTCGGCCTTTTTTGTGTGTTGGGTGGAAAGAAGTATCGTTGGTACACTGCTCTGGTTCTCTCACGGGGCAAGGTGATCACTGCAAGCACTGAACCGGCCTCGGTTCACATTGACCGATTAGTGAGAAATGCTTATGCCTTTAGTTCTTTCAGTCCATTTGTGTTTCGTTAGCATCGCTGGGGGTACCTCTGAGATATCGCCCATCTCCACCGTTGCAGTTTTCTTCCACTTCCTGTTCTCTGCCCTTATCAGAGCAGGCAGCTGCTTATCGGTGATCAGAAGCCTGACCATTTTACAGCAGTCCTTTTACCTGCTGTGGGCCCCTTTTCGCCGTTCGAATGGGGAGGCCTCAGGGTGAATGCTCTGTAACTACATTTCTTACCTGCCTGGGTCCCTTTTGATGCTGTCTTTATTACCTGGTGAGGGAGAGTGAGGCTTTCATTCTCACTTCCTTTCCTGATAATGAGAATTAAGACAGGAAAATCAGAGCCAAAGCATTTGTGATTCTGAAATCTTTGCCTTTCCCTGAGGAGTCTTGGAGAACTACCTCTCTTGGATCTGCTGGTAAAGAATTTCAGGTCCTCAGTTAGTCCAAATGTCAACACCCTTGAAATGAGGTGTTAGAGTTTGATTGTGCTGGAGTGAGAGGAATCTTCCTTGACAGCAGAAAGACCTTTGAGAGGTAAGTGTTGGTTAAGTGCTGTAAGTTGGGTTGTTTTAAACAGTGAAAGTCTCAGTGCTATCAGTTAGGCCTAAAATCTGATGTCCTGATGCAGATTGCGTTGTCTTCATCAAGATGTTTGCTGCACATGCTGTCTTCCATTGAGTGGAGCTTTGAACACCAGTGTGTTTGAAATCCCAAAAAGGGGAGTTAATTCTGCGGGGCCCTTTGAAGTTAGTTACACAGGGCTGTAGTGGCCAGCCCCTTGGTCCTTCAACACCTTTCTCCATCAGCTGGACAGTACCAAAATTATGATGGCCCATCTTCTCTATTCCCTTCCCCTCTGTGGCAGATGTAGTTGTAGAGTAACCCCACGTTTATACCCAAAGTGGTCTGTGAGCTCCCTGTGAGCCAAAGAATACATCAAGAGTACTTGCATTTAAGTTTCCTCCCAAGAGCACATTCAGCGAGTAGAAGAGCACGTGCCCTCCAGATAGGCAGTGTAGGTAGGACTTCCCATGTTATGTCAACAGATAAATGGCTCTGAAGTAATGTGTTCCCATGCAAAAGCGGTTGCGGTGAGTAAGGGGTTGCGTGACAGCCTGCTGTGCTGCCACACTGGTCCACAGTTGTCTGGGCTTTGCACCGAAATCCTTTGATGCAAAGAGTCTGTCTGCGCTTGAATCACAAACCATGAAATCTATGTTGAGAACAGTTATTGCTAATGTTTAGCTAATTGCAATGTTGGGGAGATGTGAGAATTGCTGCGGTGGTGGTGTGAGATCGTTTTGCATGGGGGCACAGTCATTGATGTACTTCTTTCTTGTAGTGAGAAGTGTTGGTCTGGGATTGACTCTGCACAGGTGAAATGCAGAGGTTCACCAAGATGCCTGGTTTAGTGCTGATCTTAGTGTTTGATAATGTAAAGCCTACATAGGCCTTCTTTCCCCTTTTTTTGGAAAGTATTTTGGCTCTTCATACACGCAGGGCATATTTTTGGGCATTTTTAGCTGTACATTTACATTTACCTTCTGTAACATACAGTTGGGCTCCATTTCTTTTTGAAAATAACACTTTTGCTTCACTAGGTGCGTGAATATTACTCTAAAACCTGACTAAAGAATCTTGATTTTTTCTTCTGTAGTACAACTTGAGAAATGAACGTATCTTTTTGAATTACATTAAGGCATAGAGGCTACAGTTTAATGTGATAATTAGGAAATGATCCTGGGGCTAGGAAAAGGACCTTGGAGATTTCTCCTATGTTGCTTTATATTGCCCAGCATGACTTTTTTGAAAAGTCTGTCTTTCCCTACTCTCTCCATAATTTGGGCAGCTGCCTTTGAGACAGGTACAGGCTGACTGAGGAACTCAGAATCAAAAAGCTGCATGTGGACAACTTGAGGGCAGGACTCTTACGCAGTATGTGAGGAAAAATATGGCATTCAGAGTTAATTTTGGTGATGGATACATTAGTCTAGATGAGAATAATCTTCTCTGTAAAGCTGTATGCTAGTTGTTGTGTTTTCATTAGAAGATCCAGTTCTGTAGAGGTGCTGTATCCAAATCCATTCCTGTTTCTGTGCAGCTTCAGTGACTTTGAGTCTGTTCCAAATGTTACACAGTCAGGTATCTCCAACTATGAAGTGAAAAATTTCCTTGTATAATTAGTTCTGTTAAAGATCCATGAGCAAAACTGAAATTAGAGCATTTAATCTGAATTATTCAACCTTAATGAAGGCAAAGTAAGTTATGATTTTAAAATGGGACAGCTAGCCTTAAAATAATAAACACAGCTTTGCCCTAGGAAAGGCAAGGAATTGGCGAGGCTAAGGTTTAAAACTCTCCAGCACTTAATTTCAGATATGTTTATTGGGTTTGCTAAAAAGATTTTTTTAAAAAGCTTTCATTTGTAACTGTTTCCTTTCTGTGCTTCATTCCCCATTCAAGGAACTTAAGATAGCTGACTATGAAGGCACTGACAGAAAATGCAGCAGAAGTTTTCTTGCCATGCAGCTTTTTCCCCCATGTTCTGCCCACTTCGTTTAATAGCATATGTATATTTGGTATGTTTTCTTGGTGTTTGGTTTTGATTTTTTTTTTAATTAAAGTACCAACATCTGTGTTATTTGAAAATGAAATACATATTTGAGAGAAGACCACTGGAATTTTGATAATTCTGTCTTGAGGCAAAACTGATAGAATACATTTGTAGCCGTGGATTTCTTATCTCTGTGCCTTGCCTGTCGTGTCTGATAGTATTGAACACAAGCAGAAAACAATGACGGCTTGTTTTATTTTGCAGGTTTGTTTTAATGTGGAAGTGGATCTCACAGCTTAATGCAAATCAAAGAAACAAAGGTGAGTAGAAATTTTGTGGGGTTTTGGTGGTTGGTTTTTTTCCCAAATCCCTCGGATCTATTGATGTATACTGCTAAACACTCAGAAAAAATGGTCAGTGAAAATTTTATTGAAACTTGTATCTTGTTTACTGTAATTTAAGGACATAGACTTCTGTGATACCAAAGTGGGAATAAACCACACACCCCCTAATATTTTAAGATTATGGTTATAGTTATACTTTTCTTCCATAAGCTATTATAGTAAAAACACTATTGAGGCATTCCACTAGCTGTTGAGAGCCAAAATTATGGGCACTTCAAATGAACTTCATCCTCTGCATATCATCCACCTGGTTTCAAAGTACTGAAAGTGTACTTTGCATTGTCAAAGCAGCATGTTAAATTTGCATGTATTCTATTAATAAATAACTGTGTGGGAAATTTGACCGGCTAACAGTAGTGTTTCAAATTTTTAATAATCAAATTCTGTTGGGTTCCCCGCCCCCTTTCCTGTCCTTAGGAACCCTTTGGGGAGCTATTGAAAGACAAAGTATATGAAGATTAGTGTTGATACTCATGAGCTGTAGAACTTTAGTGTATATTTGGAATTGCAGCATGTCCATCTAGGAAAAATTTTCTGTATCTCTGGCATTTCTTCTCCTCCCTTGCCCCCCCTCCCCCCAACTGCCATTATTGTGAGAAAAAAAAAAAATTAAGCCCAGATTTTGTTTCTCTCCATGTCACTTGATATTCTACTTCAGGAATACTTTGAACTATGAAATTAATCTTTACGTGAAGTTATGTGAAACATTTAATAAAAAACAATTTACTTCAGTCTGTTTTAGCTCAAGTCTTACAAGAATACCTTTAGGTAAGACCCCACAGTTTGGTGAATTCTCTGCTATGAAGACAGGGCATGATGGACTGGGGTACACAGGCTTCTGTAACAAACAAAAGCGGGTTTCTTGAGTGTCCTGCTTGCTGTTTGACTAATATGCTATCTCAGAATACAGCTGCTTGCGGTGACTTGGTATTTTGAAGAGGTGAGAGGGAGATCCCATTTGCTCAAATGACCTTGTTCTTCATTTCTAATCTCCAGTTAATATGTAGACTTAATGTAACCTTAAAGATGTGGTATGTGCATTTTAAAATAGACATGACCTGTTTGTTTGTATCTTCTGCTCTGCTGAGACTTTTTTTTAGAGCTGCTGCTGTCAACTTTAAAACACTGATTATAGCAGAACGTTTTGTGGGGAATTTCAGTAACTATTCTGTTCAGTGTTGTTCTTTTGTATAATGTATAACTGATTCAGTATTTCGATTATAAATTCTTCTGAACTATGAACAATTAAAAGCGTACAATACTATGAACAATTAAAAGTGTAGTTTGCATATACTTATGCATAAAGGATGTTTATTGCCTTAGCCTGTCTCTGCAGGTTTCTAGAATGTGCTGCTATGAGAACAGGAATAAATAGAAATCTGCAAAATGAAATACTTTTCTTTATCTGAGGATGAGTATAAAACAAAAATTGTAGCTAGGGAGAGGACTTGAATTCACAGTAAGATTCAGATTGTTCCCTGTGCCTTCTAATGCTTTCAGTACTTAATGCTTACTGTTTAGGTTCTTCTCTTCTTAATTTATGTGTTACCTTGTTACTGGTTTAAATGCAGAAAATTAGTTGAGGAGTCTGATATATAAATAACTGAATATGTTCTTTAAGCATGAAGTCTTCTGAATGAAATGCCAAAGACCTCTTATCTTAACAGTGGATAGCTGTGTTTTATAGAAAAAAGCTGATCTCTGAGGCAGTCAGCCGGTACTCTGGCATGCATAACAAGAGGACAGAAAAATGTGTAAAAGAATACATGGAAACAGTGTAATGAAGTCTGATCAGTATTGTTACTGCTTGGAGGAGATCTCGAGGTTCTGACAGTTCTGTGAAAATGACAACTGAATAGTCAGTAAATCAGTGAAAATACTATGCATTTTCGAGGAACAAAGCAAAAACGAGATCTGGTTATACAAATTTGCGGTGTGCCATAGATGGCATTGCATTGCAATGTGTGTTGCTTCTTGAGTACTAACCTAGTCCTGTGACTGAAAAATGGCATGGCAAAGCTGAAGAAGGTTCAGAGAAGGGCAGCAAAGGTGACTGAAAAACTTAATTTTAAATAACAACCTGCATTTCCCAATTGCCCCTGTCTTCTGTCTCCACTCATGAGTGTACTGGCTGCAGCATCTTGTAGACTTCTAAATAATTAACTCGGACAACTCTGTGCAGACTTGTCCTTTTGTGTAAGCTTACGTCACTTAAAGCAACAGCTGAAAATGTGATCTAATGATTTGCCTAAGCATTTTTCTTGTACTCTTGACCAGTGTACATTTCCTAATGATACTTGTTAGTGTCCTTTCCATGTGGGTTTTCTTTGAGTAAAGGATTTGGGGGTTTTGTTCTTTTAATTTCACATCATTAATTTTCCTCATGCAAATATGAAGGGTATGATATCCTGACTGTTGGAAATTAAAAAAAGAATAAATCATTGCCAGTTAAAAACACAGAGGTGTAAGACACTGTTGACAAACGCTGAATGCACTTTATTGGCATAACCATAGTCTTTGTTCTTAGATTTTCTGACTTCCAGACTGCATCTTCTGAGCTCCGTAGAAGGACCTGCCTTGTTTTAAATAGGGGGGAAAGTTAGGAAAAAATAATCTTGGTCTCAATGTGTTAACGGTATAACGGGTCACACTTCTGTGTAACAGGAAACATTACAGAAGGTAGATGCTTGTGCTGTATTTCCCTGTAACAATGTGTAGACTGAGCTCAGATTTTGAGTATTTGAGGTACCAGGCAAAACCAGACTTGCTTCCAGAAACTGTCTTGCATGTATTTAGTATTGCTTTACCTAAAAGTAGAGGATGTAATAAATGAGTAATAGCACTACAGATGTCGAGGAAGGATAGGCTACATACGGAGTTCTGCACAGAATAAATTTGAGTACGTGGAATTTGTGTTTCTTTGGCTCAGACAGGAGTCTCATACAATTTTCGTCTTGTTCATATTAACCTGGTAACATGACGTTGAGTTTTCTGCCATTAAGTAATTTATAGTGATGACTTTTTTTTAAAAAAGGCAAGACAAAGCAAAACAAGAACAACAAACCAACCAAAAGCTAATTATTAGGGGAGTTACCTTATCTTTTCTCGTCACTTGGAATTATGAGTTTTGTCTGTTTGTCTGGTCATGTACAGAGTTATATAGCTTTGGGTCTTTTAAAAATTCTTATTTCATATGTTATTCAGTAAGGATGATAACTTTCTCCAAGTTGACGGGATTTTTTTGTTCTTAGTGTAAAAAGTTACAAAATTGGGTTTTGGCCTTACCTGGCTGGCGCTGTTACTTACAATCAGACTAGCTTTTTAACCCTTGATTACTGGAAGAATATAGAAGATGATGAGAGCCAGTTTGCTGGTAAGGATGAGTGAGTATCACTAACATAATTCATTACACCAGCTTCTAAATTAGATAAGTTAAAACAGAGTGTTTGTTTCAGGTAGTCTTTTTATAATTGGGAAAGCATGCTTTAGGAGTTAGGATGTCTGTACATTAGCAGGAGAGACAGTCTTAAAATTTGTGATACTATTAAAACATGTACAGCAAATTTATTGGCCAAAAAAGCAAAAAGCACGTGAAATTGCGAGATGTGTTTCGGGTCACGCTGGGTAAAAAGAATTACAACTTTTATTTCATATAACAGGAAATAAGGTCTGATTTTTTTCCAGAGTTGAAAGGTGTGCCATGTTCAAAGATCTGTCTCAATAAACTGGGTTAAACTGGTTTTGAATGTTGTCTTTAAGAAAGTTGTACTATTGATCCCTTATGGAGCATCATGTTGTCATGCACGTTTTCATTTGTGATCTGTACGACTGACACTTCAGGACTAGTCCATGCAGGTAACTAACAATATAGTTTAATGAACTTGAGAAATATTCTTGCAAAAATAGTCAAATATACCTGATTTCTAGAAATCTTTCCCAGTCTGGTTGTGATCTTTGTATACTAACGAATGTACATTGAATAGCTTATCCGAATAACAAGCTGGATGATTATACCTTAAGAGGTCTTTTGCTTCAGTTACTGAATTCACCTTTTTCTGAAGTTTGTGATTATGATAAAAGTAAGACTTCTGTGGCCATGTAATTCTAATCATTGGGGATGTGTATAGAGTTATGGAAAACAATAATCGTTAAAATCTTTGTTAGTTCATTGGTATGGTTGTATTCGAAGAAAGGGTTCTTTACCCAACTGCTCACAAAAGGTGTCTGAACAAAAAGACTGAATTGTAGGAAAAACCTTTGTTTTAAATTTTAAGTCATTTTTAGATTTGGATATGAATCACAGAATCATGAAAATCATGAAAATTCTGCAGGTTCTGCTTTGGTTAATTTTGAATGTCTTTGTGTTAGTACGCCATGGCTCATATTTGGCAGCTGGGGGAATGTTTTCAGTTCTGTGTGCTCTACACCTGAGGAGTAATTAGATTTGCATACAGAATTTCACCACCACTTGGTGGCAGTACCTGGCTTCAAAAGGACTTGTTTCTGAGCAGATAAAGTGACTTTGATTCTGTAAAACTACAGGTTAAGGGGGAGTAGATTTGTTTTAAAATTTCTAAAAGTTACTGATGTGTTTTAAAAATGAAAATGCTTTTTATTTAACCTACTGGAAGTATTTGCATTTGTTTGTCTCTACGGAAAATCTAGCTATCATGCCTAATATGTAATTTAAGAGTGTTTCTTGTGTTTACAGTATTCTCAGAAGATGTATTTAATGTTCCCCAGTTGAATTATTTTAGCGTTTACTTCTAACATTTTACTTCAGTTGTGTACTTCAACTAATTTTAGAACATAAAACTTACTTCATGTTAGTGTTCTTCATAATGTTGCCTCTTCCAGTTAAATAGAGGACTGCCAAAGCTGCTTTTTTGCCTTCTGAAATGTTCTCTGCATTTTCACATTTTATTTATTGATATAAATTTTAGGAAAAGATTCCCCTGTAGATTTTCCTGCCAACCAAGTTAGTAAAGATTTGTGCCCTTACTCAGAGTTGCTGCCTCTCAGTTGTGCCGATTCAGCAGTGTGTGGGTCCCAGCTTTTTAAACTGGATAATGACATTGTTGATAAAGTGGGGAGGAAGGAACGTGCGGAAGTAGAGGAGGGCAGGAGTTCTTTAAATTGTCTTTGCCGCAAAGAAAAGCGTAATTCCAATGTATAAGACAGTAATTTGACAGCATAGGGCTCCATGTTGAGACTGCTTCCTTTTCTCTGCAAGCCAAAACCTTCTGCAATGACAGCAGGTCTTTCATTTTAGTATTATCCACCATGTAAGGATTGTAGTGGTGAGACTGGAGTCTGGAAGAATGCAGGCTCTTTGCTAAACATGTGCTCTTTGTGGAATACCTCACTCCCTGTGACTGGAGTTACAACAGCATTGCTGGTGGGAGTGGGTTCTGTGAGGAGGAGATATTATTATATTGCCTGAAAAGCCGACACTGAGAATCCAGCATCCTTAGGCCATATCAAGACATGCATGACATATCAAGAAGTCATCTAAGTAAATTGTGACATAGAAGAGGGATTCATCCTGTGGAGAGTCCTGAATTGGAGAAATACCAATAGAAAATGAGGTGGGACTTGTGAACTACATGTTTATAAATTTGAGTGTGATAATATTATTTAGTGAATGATAATATTATTTTATTTAATGAGAGAACTCTGGAAAACAGCAACACTGGAAAAAAGATAGAAGGGAGAAGGGCATCAAAGTATAGTTTTGCTGTGAATATGTTCTACATAACTGGTGATAGAGAGAATGCACTTTTGCAGTATACCTAATTATTTCTGTGTAGTTTTCTTAAGCTATCAGAATGATAAATCTGAAGTTAGTGGTTGGAAACTTTTTTTCTTAATTTAAATATTCTTGTGCCTATATTGTTGATATTTTGAAATGAAAGAAAGAAGTAAATAATCTGAGCATATGGAGCACTCTAAAGAGGAATAAAGTAAGTGAGAATTGGGATACTGTTGTAGCAAAGTGTACTAAAACAGAATCACAGAACAATGTTGGAAGGGAACTGTGGAGATCTTATCCAGTCCTTTGCCTTAAACAGGGTCACCTAGAGCAGCTTGCCCAGGACCGTGTCTGGACAGCTTTTGAATGTCTCCAAGGATGGAAGCTCCCCAACCTCTCTGAGCAACCTGTCACTCACATGGGGGAAAAAAGTTTTCCTTGTTTTCAGATGGAAACTCACATATTTTAGCTTAAACCTATTGCTTCATGTCCTATCACTGAACACCACTGGAAAGAGTTTGACTCCGTCTTTGTGTTCCCTCCCTTCAGATGTTTGTACACGTTGATGAGGGTCCTGCTGAGCCTTCTCTTCTCCACGTTGAACAGTCATAATTCTGTCAGCCTTTCCTCATATGAGATGCTCCAGTCTTTTAATTGTCTTGGCGGCCTTTTGCGGGACTCTCTCTCTCCAGTAGCTCCATATTTCTCTTGGCCTGGGCAGCCCATAGTTGGACACGCTACTCCAGATGCAGCCTTACCAGTGCTGAGTAGAAGGGAAGGATCACTCCTAATGCAGACTAGGATACTGTTGTCCTTTGCCAGAAGGGGACATTGCTGGCTCACGGTCAGCTTGCTGTCCACCAGGACCCGCAGGTACTTCTCTGCAAAGCTGCTTTTCAGCATAGANCACGCTATTCCTGATCCAGGCCAAGATGCTGTTGGCCTTCTTGGCCACCTGGGCACACTGCTGGCTCGTGTTTACCTGGCTGTCCACCATCACCTCCAGGTCCTTTTCTGCCGGGCAGCTTTCCACCCACTCCACCCTGAGCCTGTAGCGCTGCTTGGGGTTGTTGTGACCCAACTGCAGGACCCGGCACTTGGCCTTGTTGAACCTCATGCCATTGGCCTCAGCCCATCGGTCCAGCCTGTCCAGATCCCTCTGCAGAGGCACCCTACCCTCCAGCAGATCAACACTCCCGTCTAGTTTGGTGTGGTCTGCAAACTTACTGAGAGTGCACCCAATCCCCTCATCCAGATCATTGATAAAGATATTAAACTTAATGGGTGTCAGCCCGCTTTTCCAGCCTGTTGAGGTCCATCGGAGTGGCAGCACAACCTGCCGGTGTATCAGCCACTCCACTCAGTCCTGTATCACCAGCAGACTGGCTGAGGGTCCCTTCTGCCCCGGCGTCCAGGTCGTTAATGAAGGTGTTGAACAAACCCAGTATTGACTCCAGGATACAGCGCTAGTTGCTGGCAACCAACTACACTTTGTACAGCTGATCACAACCCTTAATTTTGTGACAGCCTGATAAAAATTAGATAAAAGCAGGTTTTGGTACTATACTTGAGGCTTAAGAATACATTTGACTGAAAACACAGGTAATGGTGATGGGAGAGACGTACAGTGTTTTCTCAAACATTTCGTTTCTTCAGAGAGAAAAAAGGTGTGAGCATGTGAGATTGACGTAAAGGAAAAGAATTTATCTATGCGTGTAGAAGTATGTAAGGGAACCGTTTTGGAGAGAAGTCGTGTGTGTTCTTGCAGAGATTAAATCTGTATTTTTCAAACTTCTGTGTCTCTTCCTGGAATGCTGCTAGTCATTACCATCTCTGCCTGCATTTAGGAAAAATCAATATTTGATTGTAGTTCTCATCTTTAATAGAAACTTAACAGCAGTGCAATTCAAACTATGTGGTACTACTGAAAATCGAAATTAGACAAAGCTGCAGGAAATGTGCAGACTTAAGTACTTGGCTGTTTTCTATGTGGAGTGCTGGGAGGAGTTAGGAGGGGCCATGGAGTTGCCAGACGACCTGTGACTGACTGTTCTTAAGTTATCAGATTGAAAGTCTTCGATTTTTGCACTGGCTAAGCATCCCTTAGAAATACCTAATTCACTTTGAAAAGTCTCTACCAATGAAACCGTCTTAAACTGCTGCATTAGTACTTAAAACTAGAAGAGTATTTTTTTAAAGTCATACATCTGATCCTTGTGACACTTTAATTGTATTGTCATTTATTTTATTGATTTCAGTATTGAATTTTGGCATGATGCACCCCATTGTGACAAACTGGTTTATTTTCCCAAGCAGATCGATATTAGAGGAATAAGATTAAGAATGGTCAGTGACAGCAATGATATTCTCTTCCATGATTTCTGAATTGTAAGGCAGTCATTTTTCACTTGTGTACTGATTCCTTTCACATGTGAGATGTTAAAATACCACTCTTAAACGTTGTAGACCACAAATCAAGTTTATGAAATATAGACATTTTAAAGAAACATTTTTTTTCCTTACTACCTGACACAGAGTTTTAAAATAAATTGTTTCATTAGAATCAAAGTTTCAGGTAAATAAACTTTTGAAAAAGTGTGCTTCAGGTCTGATGTTCCCGAGTATACTCTTACTGACAAGATGGATGCTTTTGTGTGATGACTCCTCTATAATTCAGAGTTTCTCTTTGGTCAGCTTTTTCCACAGAGGTACTGACAACTCGGTAATCTTTCAGCAGTATATGGTAAGATTATACTGTTGGTGGCAATAGCTTTGTATTTCTTTCTTCAGGCATAATACAACTTCTTAGTGTCATATCAGTAATTTTTCTTGTTTCTTTAAGAATAATTTTTAATAGAGAAGTCTGATTAGCTATGAGACTTTTCCAATATTTGTGTTTTCATGTGAACAGCTATGGATCTGAATTGAAGATAACTAGTTTTCAGTGGAACTCCTCAGACTGTAGTTGTATTAATAACCGTATACTCGAATGTAAAGTAGGTGTGGGAGAGCAGTACTCGTGGTGCTGTGCATATTAAACAAGCTGTCTCTTCACTACAGAAGTTAAAAAAAAAAAAATCCAGAAATATTCATGTGAATTTCTAGGTTTCAAAGCTAAGTAAGGCAGTCTACAAATAGTCAGTGTCTCTGCTGTGCAGAAGGGAATCTATTTTCAACGACTTAATTTGCAAACTCAGGAGGTGGAGGAAGACAAGGTGAGTCACTGACTCATCCTCCGGTTGTCAGGCTTTGTGATTCTATTTTCATATGAAGGGTGGGTGGATCTGGATGGCTTTTAAGAAGAGATAAAGTGAAAAAACGAGTAATAGGTACTCTTCTTATGATCGAAGTATCATGAGTTTATTGAATTTGAGTATTCATATTGCTAGACAAATGCAAAACTTAGGAGGTGTGAACTGTGTGCATTACTGTATGGAAGAGGCAAAAATACTGTCCAGCTGTCCTCTAAATAACTTGATTTTTTTTTTTTTCTCAAGATGTGACTGGTTTATGCTGATACACTACTAGTTCCTTGTTTGCTCTGTACGAACCTTTGCTTTCCAAAGGTTCTTAAAAATTTCAGTTTTGATGGAAACTCTAAGCTTGACGTTTGCCGTGATTGAGTTGATGCAACAGACTGCGTAATGGGGCAGAATGGAAGGAGATGCCGCTCTGGTCCTGTGCCATGATGTACTTAAGCTCGCTCTGTCTGGTCTGGTGTTTGTTGCCTGAAAATACGTGACTTTGGTTCCATCTTCTTTAATGTCATCTGTTATTTGAAAAAGCTTTACTATAGGACTGTTTGTGGTTAAAATGAAGGTTTGTTAATTTTCTCTATTTACATAACAAAGCCTTGCAGAAAAATCTAAATGGGAACAGTGCAAACCCTTTCCTCTCTCTTGAATATTTGAATAATCCCTTGAGTGTCCTGGTCATTCACAAGTCCGCTTAAAAACTTGCCTTATGAGGAGTTACTTAGCACAGGACAAGTATATTTTTGCCTTCATTACAGCACTGCTGAAAGACTATTGTTTCTTCAGTTACTTTAACTAGGCTGAGTGTATTCAGTCCACTTAGGAGATGTCTTCTAAGTTTCTGTGCCACTTAATAGTCATTCTGTGCTTTAGCTCATTGGTTTATGTTTATGAATTTAATGAGAAACCTGCTATCAAAACACATAAAAGCATTTCACGCTGTTCACGTACCCAACCAAATTCTTCCATCTTAATTTTTCAGCTCCAGCGTGCTTTCAAATCTATTGTAAAACCTTGTAAAATAAAGTGGGTTTTGTAACAGAAACTGACAGATCTCCAGGTACTAGTAGCAATGGCGTAGTACACTTAGCACTGGAGTATAAGTTTTAATGAACTAGTATTATATGAAGACAATACTCTTAATTTGGTGTGTGACCCTATTACATAGCAGAAGTTGTCATTATGAAAAAAGAACTTGGAAGTGTCGTAAGCCTAGTGGTAATAAATACAATTAATAATGTACATAGAACAATGGAATTAAGTACATTCCTATCAAAAAGAATTATTAACGAACAGAAAGTGGACAGCATAGATCTGATGACAGGAAGGTTGCATCTAACCTGAATTACTGAGTGACCTAGGAAGCTTGCTCAGAGGGATTACTGAATAATTATGTTAATATGCAATTATCACCTCATTTCTTCTGTAGTAACCTCAAGATGTAGTGTAGTAAGGGTGTTACAGCAAGTGCTGATAGTTTGCAAAAATACTGATGTTCAAGATTTTGAGACAATAAGATTAGCTTAAGGCATTTAAATGATGATCTGTCAGCTTGAAGATAGATCTGACCTTACACTTTTTTAATGCTTAGACTGTCTGGCCACAGGCAGTCATATCTGCAGAACTCATTACTATTTAGAAAACTGATATTTTATGAAGAAAAACAATATTAAAAAACAGGTAAATTTAAAAGTACTTATTAAATAGGGATGGAATGTGGCTTAGTTGTCTAAATAATTGGTTGGTTTTTACTTCTGAATATGAAATAATTCCTATATAGTAAATAGTGTATCATGTAAACCAGGAATAACACTGTTAACTGCACTACAGTCATTCTAGGCTTAACTGAAATAATTTAATTTAATTTGGCCTAGCATTTTAGGTAAAGTGTGTTTTAAAGATTTAAGCCTGGGATTGTGAACGCTTGAGTAGGAATTTTGAGTATTGACATTTTTACACTTGCAGATCTCCTAGGTATATTGCACTATGTGCTTAAGTAAAAATTACCTGAGCTGTACAGTGCTCACCCTGGTAGAGGATATAACAGACACTATTTGCAGCAAGTTTAAAGTTTGATCTCAATGTTTTATTTTTCAAATACGCTAAGTAAGGATTAATTACTATATATTTTGACAGAATTAATAATCTTTGTATTTCAGAGATGGTATAGAGAAGATAATTTTCTAACTGTGATGGAAATACCCAAAGAATATTGCATAAACTTGGTTAAATCTTAATTGTTACAATGAATTTTTTTTTCCAGTGTTCAGATTAGGTAGTGTTACAGTTTGAGTGTTGTGATTCCTGAATGGTACCAGTTAGACGTTAACATTTCCTCGATGGCATTATGTGTAATGTTTTCTTGCGTGTGTCTAGTTACACCTATCATTGTTGCTGCATAAATTTCTGTGCATGGAGTAGATAAGGAAGCATTACATCTTGACTCAGTGTCATCACAAGACTCTAAATTACCGTAATTTTAAAACACTATTTTGTATGTGTTTTTTTAATACCACGCTGTTAAAACTGCTAACTTTCTTGTCCTGCACATAAAATAGTGAATGGTGCCACCCTGATAGCTGGAAAAAATGTGATAATTAGCAGAAAATTATTAAAATGTAACAGCGATATTATTGATACTGTAAGCATTTCAGGCTTGATTCAAAGACTGAAATCTGTAGGGACAGCTGTATTACCATAGAAGATTACTAATCAGATCCATATGGAATAGTTCACAATCTCCATAAATACACAATATGGAACGGAGTCTCTTACAAGATTGCACGGTGTAATGTTTTAGATACTGCTCATGAGAACTCCAAAGAGAGCCTCAGTTTGAAGGTGACCATACAGTGCCCCAGCCACCTTTTTAACTTAAGCTTTAACACTAATATTTAGTGCCAGTATGGCTTTGTATGTGGAGCAACATGGTTTTGTCTTCATCACATAAACCTGTGCGACATTTTCGGGAGCCACTCTGATAATGAGGTTTGCAGTCTCCAGGCAGGCACGCCATTCTCCCTTTGCCTCCCCGCTGTTCGGGGGCCACCGCTGAAGTTGCTTTAAATGGGACACGTCTGTTCTTCCTCTGAACCCCTCACACCAGAACAGATGGGTGGAACTTGGAACATGGAAGGTTTTACCTCAGAGGTGGTAACAGAGAAGCCACTCATTAACACTGAATTTACCACTTCGTTAGCGACGTTGCTTCCTGTTGAGAAAAGCTAATACAGGCTCTCAAATTGACTGAGCATACATTTGTCTACCTCTGCAGTAATAAAACGAGGAAAATCCACACCTTCCGGGCAAAATTGGCTTACTAAATTTCTTTTAAACTTTTTATGAACACTTTTGTACTCCGCTGCCTGACGCTATATGAAGCTTACAATATTCAGTTGTAAAACTGTTGTGCGTTCTTGGGGGGTTTGCTTCATTTAATTGACTTCTGCATTACTGGTTCTTAGTGCATGTTTGCACTCCCCATTTTTAACTTGCCTAGGTGATGTAAAGACTCCTGCTGGGTGGTGCATTATCACCATTTTAGGGTGATAGCTTTGAATGTGATCTTATTGGAAGTCTTTATTATGGTGGAAAATGACCCATCTCAAAACACTGAAGAAATGCAAAAATCTAAGAAATGGGAAGATGATAAACTGGGGCATCTAGCAGAACATGTGTATAAAAGCATGTTATAGATAAATAATACAGTAAAATACTTTGTACCCTTTAAGCATTTCTTATGCATCTGACATAAGCATTGCTGTATTTCTAAATTGGCTAGTTCAATGGTTGAGTAGAAAAGGAAACATTTTTTTAATGGCAAGATTTTTTCATTATATTTCCACTCCAAGTATAGTTACTTTTATCTTCTAAATAGTAAATGAGTTGTAAATAGATTATGTTCAGGTTTGTATTTTACAAATTTATAGGAGGTTAAAGTATTTTTTTTGCCTTTTGCCAATTTGAAACAAAACAAGCACAGTAACAGAGAATTTCCATGAGGCCGTAGCCAGCTTTGAATTGTGTGGATAGCTATCATAATGTTGAATTGAAAACCTAATAGAAATGTTGGACTCATTTTAGAGTGTGACGTATAAAGATGAAAGTGGTGTCGTTTAACCAGGTTATTTTCTCTCCTTAGGAAAAAAGGATGTCAAGCGTGGTCTTCCTTGATTTCGATGAAGGACCATTGCAGGGAGCCATGGATATTAGCTGTGAGTTATAACATCTTAATTCAAAGAGTCTAGGTAATGACTCCTTTTAACTGAGCCCTATTCGAAATGTTAATTAGTAACAGAAACTAAGTATGTGATGGCAGGAATCAAAATCCCCAAAAGATCAAAGTGAACTGTATTCTTTAAGGGTAAAACACGTGATTTCTGTAAAATATAGATAGATGTTTCTGGCTCGTAGATGGATGTGTTAATGCCTTATGCTGACTGTGTTCGGAGGTAAAGAGGTAAATGCCAGGGTAGACTGAAGTTCACGTCCCTGTTTGTTACATACTCATTTTCATGTATAGGCAACTCCTTTGTGCTCACTAAGCATCGGGTAGGTGATTTTGTGTATAAATGGAAGTCAGTGGTATAAAGATGTTTTTATGTACACAAGGCCTCCCTGAGGGAATGAATATGTAGTAGTTCTCTGTACTAGTAGATACTATTATTGTCATGCTCTGGATTCAACATGGTGATTTCCTCTAGTAGGTAAATCCTAATTAAATGTTTCTTTCTAATTGTGAGTGTTTTGGACCTTTGAGAAGATGCTGTTTTATTTGCTTATCATTTCAAATGGTCTTGTAACATAAGCAGGATCTGATTTATTTAATTTAAAGCAAGTAGAGTCCTTTTACAAGAAGAGAATGGGAAAATATGTAATTTCTTCAGTGAGTTTGATCCTATGCTGTGTCTCGATCAGTAATCAGATGCTCAAAATCAGCTTAGTTGTGTTTTCTACTTTGATACCAAAGTAAGTATTTCTGCAGGCTTCTGTGTAGCATCAGGTCAGGTGTATACAAGCACTTTGAAAAAGGTGATAACTTGAGATATGTAAAGATTGTTTTTGTTTCCTAGGTGCTAAAGGGAAATATGTTTGTTTCATTGTGGTTTGTTTTGTTTTGTTTTTTCCAAAAAAATATCACTAAAATGAATAGCAGATGCCTGGGTAGCCTTTACTCCTAACTTGTTTTACTTCTAGAAAACAACTAAAGATAAACTCTATGTTTATGTTAACGTACATGTAGAATGTACGCAGTTGCACAGTTTTTGACAATCTCATTTTCCCCTCTTGCTTGCATACAGGCTTTTTTGAACTGGGATACTGGGCAGTGATAGTTTGCTGTGTGGTTATTAATATAGCATAGCAAAAAAGTACAATTTTTTAAATGGCTTCATTGATAAATTTTAAACATGTTTTGAATATCATAAATAAACCCCCCACATTTTTAGAAAGTTCAAATGTATTTTTAGGTTACAGTCTGAAGAAGGGTGATCCTGAAGAAAACTGTAAATTATTTATTTAATAACTGCCATTATTTATTTCTGTGATTGCCTGATTCTTTTCTTGCTTTTTTTTTAGTATAAATGTACTTAATGGACAGACCAGCAATATGGATGATTTAGAGATACATACTGAAGTCACTGGTGCTAAAGAAGAAGAAGAAATCCTATGTGATGATAATTTCATATCTGAGGAAGAAGGTGGCATTCCTAAACCACAAGAGAGCGACACCTCGTTTCAGAAGAACAATACATTGACTCTGCCTGAGGAGCTATCAAGGGACAGATCTGAAAAAGCCTTAAGTGGAGGCCAGACTTCTCTATTTATACACACTGGTGCTCCTACTGTTTCTAGTGAAAACTTTATCCTGTCTAGAGGAACTGCTGTTAATGGACCAGTTTCACACTCCACCTCAACTAAGACTTCCATTATGAATAAAGGCAGTGTTTCATTAACCACTGGACAGCCTGTAGGTCATCACACAGATTCCTGCTCAACTTTGACAGTGGTTCATGATCTTCAGCTGCCTGCAAAGAGTACAACACAGAAATCAAATCAGCACCCAGTTTTATTTTTGTTACCTGATGTAGCACATGCTAAGAACCTGACTCATTCCATTAAAAATCTACCTACCTCTGCTTCAGTTGGTTGTGATTCACAGAAATCAGTAGGAAATAGTGTAGATAGCACTTTAGTAGGCCAAGTAGAAGTCTGTGAGGATGATAAAAATTTACTAGTAAAAGATGATTGTGTCGATACATTAACAGGCATTTCCTCAGGTACAGGTGGTTTCAGATCGGGATGTGATCCCAGCTGGGATCCACAAAAAGAGTTTATACAGTTTCTTATGACAAATGAAGAAACAATAGAGAAGTCTCCCATTCACTGTAAAGTAGGCTTAGAAAAAAAGCGAAAAAGGAAAATGGATGTTAGTAAAATAACACGCTATACTGAAGACTGTTTTGGTGATACCAGTTGTATTCCTAGTAAATCAAAACTATTAAACGTTGACTTCTTAGAGCAGAATGAGGACCTACAAATAGTAGAACCACAAAAATATTCATTGAGTAAAGTAAAGCCTGAATCCACAGATGAAGAGCTGGAAGCTGTCGATGCTATCCAGCAGCTCATCTATAGTCCCAGTAGTAACTGTGCAGAAGATACTTCTCCTGTTCACACTAGCACTTTTCTTTCCAATACTTTAAAAAATAAATGTGAGCAGAATGATTCTGAATCACCACCTACTTTCAGTACTGATGAACCGTCATTTTATCCCTGTACAAAGTGCAATGTGAATTTTAGGGAGAAGAAACATCTGCATAGGCATATGATGTACCATTTAGATGGGAACAGTCATTTCCGACATCTTAATGTCCCCAGGCCCTTTGCATGTAGGGAATGTGGAAGGACATTTCGAGATCGTAATTCACTTCTTAAGCATATGATAATTCACCAGGAAAGAAGGCAGAAACTCATGGAAGAAATCCGTGAGCTAAAAGAACTTCAGGATGAGGGTAGGAGTGCACGGTTACAGTGCCCACAGTGTGTATTTGGTACCAATTGTCCCAAAACGTTTGTGCAGCATGCAAAGACCCATGAAAAAGATAAAAGATATTATTGTTGTGAAGAATGCAATTTCATGGCTGTGACAGAAAATGAACTGGAATGCCATCGAGGGATTGCTCATGGAGCAGTAGTCAAGTGTTCGGTTATCAGTAGCGACATGTCCCAGAGGAAGACGCAGAAAAAGGCATCCTTGAAAGATCCGTACTTAGGATCCTCAAAAAAGTCATCGATGTATATGTGTAAGATGTGTCCCTTTGCTACTTCAGCTAGAAGCATTTTAAAAAAACACATGGAATATTTGCATCCAGCATCGTGCATTGATCCCTTTGGTAGCCATCTTAGACTAGAAAAAAGAAAAGGCAGCATAATAGAAGAATCTTTAGATTTTGGTAGCAGGACAAAACAGTTGATCAAACAATCTTCTACTTTTCCAAAGAACTCTGCTTTAAAACAGGACGTAAAAAGATCATTTGGCTCTACTTCACAGTCCAGTAACTTCGCAAAACTTCACAAGAGACCCTACAGGATACAGAAGGCTCGGAAAAGCGTTTCACAGTCATCTGTAAGTGTGTGCAATCTAAATTCTACAAAAAAGACCCTTTTGATTAGAAATAGCATTGAACAGAAACCTAAATATTTTCATCAAGCAGCAAAGCAGAAAGCTAGTGTCAAAACAAGTGGTAATTATTTATATAGACACAAATACAAAAACTACAGGATGATTAAAAAATGTAGCGACTCTTATCCTTTGCGTTTAAAAAAGGAAGAGTCCGACTCTGCCAGTTCTTTACATGTATTTTCTTCATCAGGTAGCCCCCGTAATAATTATTTTGTCATGGATTCGAATAATCTTGATTGCAAAAGGGCAGAAGGCTGTAAAGGTGGTAGGCATGTAGCTGTAAAAAGAGTGGTTAAAGAATCCAAGAGGGAAGGCTCTGTTACAGGAGGTGGTTTGGATTGCTATCCAGATTTTCTGCATAAAATGACTGTTGTTGTTTTACAGAAACTTAACTCTGCTGAAAAAAAAGACAGCTATGAAACGGAGGATGAAAGTTCATGGGATAATGTTGAACTATGTGATTACACTACACACTCTGTGGAGGATGAATCTTACAGTGATATTAATCAGGAGCATGTAAACCTATTCCCCATATTCAAAGGTAAAATGGAAGATCATGAAGCTGGTGATAAATCTTCACTTAGTTATGAGCAGAATGATGGCTTTTATTTTGAGTATTATGAAGATGCTGAGGGTAGTAACTTCCTGCATGATTTGCATGATCCTCAGAATTTAGAAAACGTAGGATCGGCATTGCCAAAGCATAATTCAGTTTTCCATTGGACTGATTTGTCACTCGAAAAGAAGTCCTGCCCATACTGTCCAGCAACCTTTGAAACAGGTGTTGGACTGTCCAATCATGTCAGAGGACATCTTCACAGAGCTGGACTGAGCTACGAAGCCCGTCATGTTGTTTCACCAGAACAGATAGCAACAAGTGACAAAATGCAACATTTTAAACGAACTGGAACAGGAACTCCTGTTAAACGTGTTAGAAAAGGTAAGTTGTGTTGGTTTGTGTTGGTTTTTTTTTCAATTTGGGTATAAAGTAAAGGGGACAAAGGGATTTACTGAGCACTAAACAAGACTTGCTTTATCTTGTTGTAAAGCTTCTCTTGTCCTTGTGATTTGCTGTTGTTGCGTTTAACTGTATATTATTGTCAAAACCCATGAAAATTATTTTTTTTGTAGCGATTGAGAAATCTGAAACTTCCTCTGAGCATACGTGTCAGCTCTGTGGAGGCTGGTTCGATACTAAAATTGGATTGTCTAATCATGTGCGAGGACACCTGAAGAGGCTTGGCAAGACCAAGTGGGACGCACACAAGTCTCCGATCTGTGTTCTGAACGAGATGATGCAAAACGAAGAGAAGTATGAAAAAATCCTAAAGGCTTTGAACAGTCGCCGCATTATTCCCAGACCGTTTGTTGCTCAGAAATTTGCATCAAATGATGACTTTTTATCTCAGAATGTTATACCTCTTGAAGCATACCATAATGGCCTAAAGACTGAAGATACATCTGTGTCTGCATCGGAGGAAGAAGGGCTGAGTTTCCTAAATGAATGTGATGAAACAAAAGCAGTACTACATGATGGGAAAAAAAATCAGTCACTTACACTGATAGAACTCCTGAAAAATAAGAGGTTGGGAGGAGAAGAAAGGAATCCTGATATTTCTCCTCAAAAGATTCATAATCAAACTGCAAGAAAGAGGTTTGTTCAGAAATGTGTTCTTCCATTAAATGAAGACAGTCCATTGATGTATCAGCCACAAAAAATGGACTTGACTATGCAGTCAGGTAAGAAGACGTTTCTAGCTGTCTTGACAACATTTCCAAAGAATCCTTTAATTCATAGAAAATGTACAAATGCAGAGTATTTTATTTGGGATTCTGTTCATTTAATTCTTTTTTCATTTCCAGAGGACACTGGCTGCAAGAGGTAGCACAGCAAATTTTTCTGACATGTTTTTCCTAAAGTGAAAAAAACCCTCAGCAGCACTGAGGGTTTTTTGTGTTGGAACATAGTTGCTGTTCTGCATATGGCTGGGCATACAAATTCAAAGCGGACAGAAAATGAGCCTCAGTAAGGAAGAAGACACATCCTGCAATAACAAGTTGAAGTGTCCATGCATATTTGGTAGACTAACAGTTCTGAAATGTTTGGGCTTGTGAGCCTGTTTCTGGGCATGAAAACAGCTGGTTTGGGAACTACTTCTTTTAAATCTTCGAGGTTTGTGACAAGCAGCATTTGCTCAGACTAACGGAACTGTTGATACCATTATAAATGCATAAAATTACAAATTGGTCAATCACTGTCAAGTAATTTTGATGGTTTTAGGCAAACATACTCTTACAACATAGATTAATTCTTGTTTGTTTCAAAATTGCGGCTGCTGCGAGAAACCGATGCTTGCTTGGGGCCTGTCTATGCTGAGTGAAGACCTGTGCTGGTTCAAGCTTTGTTGGAATACAGTTGTAGCCAGCAGGTTTCTAATGCACAGCCCTTGGCCGATATGGACAGAGATGGCCCCTCCACTGAGAATTGTGCTAATGAAACAATTCTATAATTAGCTTCCTAGCTACCCTGTATACCAATAGAGCAGGCTTTTAGAGTGTTGTTTTTACCCTTCTGGTCACATAAGAGTTATTTCTAGTCTTGGGGAATTCTTACAACCTCCTTTTTAATGTGTACGTAGAGTTTGCATTTACCTGTTTCTTGTTTGGACACCACCTTACAATGCTGCAGGATTCTTTAGATTGAGGAGCAGGATCTTATTTTTATACCCCTGACTTTTTTGGTTCTGTTGTTTTCTTCTTATTATCCAGTGCAGGTTAGTAAAACTGGCAGTGCCTAGTACTTTTTCACCTATACTCTTGTCTTCCTTTAAACAAATAAAAACAACAGCAGCAATCCAATGTACTCAGAAGTTCTTTTAAGGGTCTACAAAAGTGTGGCAATCAATTTCTTAACAAAGGTGGCTTTCTAAAATGACATAGTAGAGGTGGAACAGAATTACATTTGATGTCTTCTGGACATCTGTCGTTGTCCTTTAAAAGAGATTGTTTAATAAAGGAAGTGTATCTTTGACAGGCTTAATGATTTGAAAAACAATGCTAAAGGAATAGCTTGCCAAACCTGACACTGTGTATTGCTTTCTGTTTAATATTTACCGCTGAATACTAGCTAGCACCTGTTTGGTTCTGATGAACAACCAG
Source organism: Rhinoptilus africanus (assembly GCA_013400135.1). Classification (NCBI taxonomy): domain Eukaryota; kingdom Metazoa; phylum Chordata; class Aves; order Charadriiformes; family Glareolidae; genus Rhinoptilus; species Rhinoptilus africanus. The sequence goes on along the minus strand of VXBO01010756.1, from coordinate 594,574 downwards.
GTAAAAATAAACATACGCTTGCATAGTACTAACCTTACGAATGGGGCCCTGAAGTTATCTGTGGCTGAGGTAACAGAATTTGACAACTAACGCACTGTGACAGTTGAGTTAATAAGAAAATATTTAACATCAAGTTGAAATTCTTCTGTTTTCCCTAAAACGGCAAATATTTCTAATTCTGGTTTTAGTTTTTAAAAAGGTTTTTACCGACCAGGTGTTCTTCTTCTGTAACTTGCCTGAAAAAACAGCATGTCTTCTGTGGGCTGCTGGAGAATAGGATTCTTTCTTTCCTGCAAACAGAGGCTTTCCAGCTGAGTAGTTTTGGCTTTTTTATTTTTTCTTCTAGTGATTTATTAGTAGAGAACTTGAAACATTAGTTGTCCAAAACAAGTACATCTTTGGTAAAATGAAGGGAGAAACATTACGGTGAAGTAGAGCAGGGAATAAGTTATAATGGTTTCTTTGTCTGGTAAGTGAGGAGTTCAGTCTTTTTTCACTGTTTTCCTGTGATAAATAGCATGTTGCTTTGTTGATCATTTGTTTAGCACAAAGATTTTAGCAAAAAACTTCAAATCATTAACTTTCATTATCGATTGCGCATCTAAAGTAATGAACAGAAAATGCACTGAACAAAATGTTTTGTCTAACAGCTGTTCAGTGGTGTGTTTTACCACCTTTTTATCCGAGTCTTCAACAGCAGCCTAATTTAGTATTGAGCTCTTCAGTCGTAGGGGTAAAACACTTTTAATTACTGCTTTGTCAACTAGACTTTTAAAATCCTCTTTATTGGAAATGTTGCAAGCTCTGAAATTTCTCTACAGAATTGTGCTATGCGAATTGCAGGATTGTATTTTGGGCTTAGAGCTTTATAATGTGTAGACCTGTAGGAACTTGATAGTAGGTATTAAATGCAGAGTAGCCTAATGGGCTCAAGTTGCCTCCTTTCTGTTCTTTTTCAAATAACATGGTTTGGCTTAAAGCACTACATGGAAAACTAATAACAGTTAACTTGGATCCTTCTAATATACTAAACAATTGCGTCAATGCAGTGAATATATTTTAAACCATCTTTATTGCAGAAAACTTTTTACAACGCTTTGAGAATTTCATTTTTTGAAGAGAGAACTGGATTATAGTTTTCTTTTGAATGATAGGTATGCCTGTGAAGCTTAGAACGTGTGTGCATTGCAATACGACGTTTACAAGTGCTGTTAGCCTGTCCAACCACTTACGCGCTTATGCACGAAAGAAGAGTGCTGGACTTTTGACTGGGACAGGTATGTTTTGTTACAGATGTAAAAGCAAGTCTGTCTATGATACATTTTCCTCATCAGACTGGACAAAAGCATATGTTAATTCAAAATAATTTTGAAGCTTCTGCTGGTAAACAATTTATTTGCCATCAAACTTCAGCAACTTGTAAGAAAAGGTATGTTGCTGTTGTCCACTCTCATGTCTGATTTTCATTTTTACTCATTTATTTTGGATCCAACACTTAAGGTATGTAAGCAAAACTAAGAGATGGTCACTTAAATTCATTCTCCCACAATATCCCAGCTTCCAAACCAGCTAGTTGGCCTTCTAATGAAGTGTTCGAAAGTACCTCAAAAAGGAGAGGGAAGAAAAACAAACAAAGAAACCCCACAACAAACTAACGAGTAATTTTTGCAGTGTAGCACTATAATTACTAAGAATACTGCAGTTAAAATAGGAAAAGCAAGTCATTTTATGGTTTGTGTATTTCTAACAACATACTGTATGTAGTCGGTTTCATTTCTTGTTTGGCTCACAACCCCAAAACTACCTGGTCTGACATGGAGTGAGCGTAGTTGCAGCATTTGGCACTGCTATTAACGTGTTTTATTAAAACACACTTCATTTTGAAATTCATCTAATATTCCATATTTTGACTCTTTTTCCAGAGGCCTGCATTTTGCTTGGCTGTAAGCAATCTCTGGGTTTACTTGGATTATTGCTGAGATTAGCAGGATTTCGTATGATCAACAGCAAATTGGGGAGCAGAGATGGAATATAGTGAGGAAAATTTGGAGATACAAAGTCTGGAATATTCAGTAATTAAGAAGGGCAACCATCAGTTTTCTGTGTCAACAAGCACAGACTTTTACATAATTATTTGGAAAAATGCATAATCCTTTTTTTTTTATCTGCAGATGTAATTCATTATGATAAGAATGACAAATAAACTGAGTTTCAGGATTTCTCTGCAGAATGCTAAAAAATGTTTTTACACACTGGGCCTGTGGCTGCCAGGTCTTAACGTTATACTAAGTTAATGCTGTAACGAAGTTTTAGAAGGAAGTCAGCAGATGCGGTGATACCCAATGTGTAGGAGTGTATGCCTTCAGTTAGTGATTCTGAAAGTTTTCATGTTTACTCAGTAGAAAGATGATGATAGTGGACTTCATTTACCACTGCTGTGATATTAGCCCTGTGGTAAGTTACTTTGCTTTTATACCTACTGGTGAAATATTTTTCAATAGCTATATGTTTACATTGCACATTGAAATCTTAACAGCAGTGCAATGGAGGAGACACTGTGGCAAACAGGGTAGTACACAGAGGCTGCGTCCTGGACAAGCTCCTTGTACCTCAGCTTCCCTTTTGCTAAATGGAAAAGTGAAGATAGCTTGTTACGGTGCTTTCAGGGATATTTGTTTTCTTTAAGAAATGTATTTTCCTAGTGAACTAATAGCATACTCATCAGAAAAATTGCCACTTTCTTTAAAAGAACTGAAAGAAAACTTCTAAGTCTTGTATCATTGGACCTAGAAGTTTTTTAAAATTAGGTTAGAAACAAAGTAAGGTAGAAACAAGGCTTAAAAAAGAGAAGGTGAGAAACAAAACTTTAAACAAATATCTTTTGATCGCAGAAGCTGGAGCTGGGCCAGATAAATAGCCTGTACTGTGTGGATAAAGGCCTTTCACTGAAACCAATGACTTACAGAGGCTTAAGTTCTAGCTGTGACATTATGCAACCAACGTATATTTGTATTAACTTAGTATATTTACATTAAAACTTCTATAACTGCAGAGTTTGTAATCTTTGCTCATTGGCTTTTCAATAGAGCAAGCGCAATGCAAAGCTTGTAGACCAGAAAATACACTTTTAAACAGTGGTTTTATTTGATATTCCACTTCATATTGTAAGAATTCTTTTAGTGCAAGATTTCACTAGCACACACTAGTTATAAACTTCAGTATGAGCATTGCTTTTGGGGAGATCTCAGTTTTTCTTATTAAAAAATGGTTGCAGCTGAGAGCAATTTTGAGATGTCTTCAGTTTGGCTTCAGCCTGGAACCTGTGTGGAGACATGAGAATACATTTATAAAGGCTCCTGCTTCTGTTTCCACAAAGCTTTTCTTATATCTTCCGAAGTAAACATAGCTACCAAAAAGAAATCATGTTGGTTAGTATTTGTCTCGGTTTCTTGCTGCAATTAAATAATTGTGTGTAAACATTAATGCTGTAATTCTTTTATTTGGCAATTGTTATGGGAGCTAGACATTACTGTTCAGTAAGAGAACTATAATAATCTCTTCATGTCACCAAAGCGAGACCTTGCCCAGTGCTACAGTAGCTTAGGTACTAGTGTTCTGCTCAGTTTTTCAGTTTGTCTGCATACGGTTTTGATACTATCGTCGTGTTGCTTTTCTAGTAGATGCCCTTCTTCAGAGTCAGTAATTTGATCAAATTTTGTTAAATCTAGCCCTGTTTTTTTATTCAAATGGAACTTGAAAGTTTTAGCAGTATAATAGACATAGTTAAGTATAGTGGTAATTTTTGAGAATGGACTCAAGAAAAACATCCTAGAAGTGAAAGTTTCTAGGCTGTCGGCTGTTGCAGGTTAGTGTTTATTAAACTTAATCTGTGCCTGTAGTTACACAGCATGGATCCACTCTATAGCAAATGCCTGTCTAAGTTCGTTTGGATAGTTACTTGCTTTTGTATTAGTGCTTGCATGATGTTCTTCAGATGTCTCACTGGAACACTATTTTTTTTTTTTTCTGTTGTGAAGCAGTTCAATTTTGAACAGTGTAATGATTTAATCGCTCATCTTTAGTAGGTGCTAATTTCCTTTTTATACCCGATTTGATGAACAGCAACACATCAGTGATTGTCAGAGCACGTGGCAAACTTACTTCTTTCTTTTGATTACCTTTAGAGCATTGGACAGACCTATGCCAAATCTTCAAAATTCATCTTGCTCTTCTTGGTACAGTTGTATATCCAGCTTCCTTCCTTTTCTTGTCTCCAGGCCTCTCTTCTCCTCCAAAGTCTCTTGATACTCTCTTGCACCCTGGCTTTTTTACATCTTCTCTTTGTTGACTCTTTTCACACACTCAGTCTATTCTTACCGGCTGTCATCTGGGAATTGCCCCTCTCATCTTTGGTCTTTGCTTCTATAGATGGAGACTGCTTTTTCAGAAGTTCGGGAGAGGACAATAAAATACAGAGCAAGGAGTCTGGCCTTTGAACCAGCAGCATGACTGAGGTAGCGGTTCATGTGGCCTCTCCACTTCCAAATAATTTCTAATACTGCTTTGTCAAAATTATAGCTTTGGAAAGTTTACTGTGGAAGCATATGCAGCTACAACAGAAATCTGAGGTCCATTGACTTTGCGTGTCTTTATTCTGTGCTGATACAGTTATAACTGATCAACCGGCATGATGAGCTGATTTTTAGTATCCCATAAAATCCTTCAGGGAGCAAATTACTGGAGGGTTTTTTTAATGCGTTTTGCTGCGCAGTAATGATGAGGATAGATAGCAAGTGATTGAATTTGAAGAACTAGTGAATAAATATACAAGAAAGATATTTCATTGTTGTTTACTCTTTAATTGGCAGTGTTTTTAAATGGTTAATTAGATCCCTTTATGCGTGCAGTTATTCAGCTTCTGTTAGCTTACATACGCTGTGACAAAAGTAATGAAGTCTGAATAAAGACCCAGCTTCAGTCTTCCTGAAATGAGTGGTGTTCCATGTTGGGAGATGTCAAGAAGCGGAGCGTGCAAATGAGCATGGATGCGCTTTTAATTTTGAACCTCAGACCAAATATGGCATGAAGGACCTTTAATTGTGACTTTTCTGACTCATGTTGTCTTAGCCATGCTCATTTTAGCCTCCTATATCTGCTCATAGTCTTTCTTGATAAGTGGTCACAGAGGTAAAGAGGGGTTTTTGTATGCAGCCTTTCTACGTAGCATACATTTTTTTGAATAATGTGATTGAACTTGAGTGCCACAAGGAGATCCTTCCAAAGTTTGATTGTCTTTTGTTTTAAATGGGTTGTTTCTTTCACATGCTGTATCCAAGGTTGGTTACATCTGAAGTGGTGTAACTGGTTGTTTACAAAAAGGTTTTTGGAATAGCAACTAGGAAACACCTGGTGGCCAGACTTGAAGGAGGGAAGCTTCTTCCAAAGAGAACTGGGCCTTTATGGAGAAGGAAGGATGACAGTTTTATGAGCTGTGGTAGCCATGATTAGGCATTAATGGTAGGTAGTTCCTGCCTCTGTCAGGCAATTTGCTGCAGTTTCCATTCAGCTCACTAGAGTTAAGCTATCCTTGATGTCTTCCTGAAAGTGCTAAAAATGTACTTTCTGAGGCGATGATGCTTTGTCACAGAAAAGGCATTGGAAGAACAGCAGCTGAGTTTTGGTCAGAGCATGGTTATGCTTTCTGATGGCTGAGGCGATGGTGTGACCGACTTGATGCTTGGCAAGTGCTTGTAAGCATCCCATCGACAGAGTACTTACCTGTGTGCGTGTGACTTCGTTTAAACCTGTTACTCTCGGGATAGACAAAAATGAAGTTTATGTGGCAGTTACTGGTACACATCTCTGATAACTGGTGTTGGAATTACGGTTTTCAATCAGCTTCACCCAGATGTTACGCCTTCTCCACTTACTTTCCAGCTTTATTGGAGTAACTTCAGAATGTACTTGTGCTGCTTTGTGCCCCCTACAATGTGAAGGAATATGTTCACTAGATCAAAAGACAAAGGGAATGAAAAATACCCCTTGCAGAACACAGGTGTAGTGTTCTTAGTGTTTTCTGTCTTTTGTAAGGGCTTCTTGCTTGGGCAAATCTACTTCCAATCTTGGCTAAGTTACTCTGAGAATGCATTGAGTGCTCTGCATTTTTTTTCCTTGATGTCTTTCTGTGTTCTTTGTTTTGCAATTTCTCTCTCTAGAGCCTCCACCGTAAATGGCTCAGAGAAGAGCCTTGTTTTCTCATTGTCCTTGGAAAAAGGTACCTTTCAAGGAAGGAGAAACTACCTCTTCTGGTACATTATGGCAGTTTCTGTTTGCGTTGATGTCTGTGTGGTTGCATAGTAGTTCGGAGGGGTTTTTTCTTAGAAGATTACACACACACACAAAACCATTAGGTTTCAGGACCTCTGTTGCAGAAGACCAAGTCTAGTAAGAAAGTGGAAGATCTCTGAAATGCTTGGGATGTGTGTGACTAGAATCAAATTTCTTGATGGGAATGAATGTCTTAAGTTTGCCAACATGAAGACTATACGCTAGTTCTTGTTTCAAATGCATGGGAGCTTCTTTAGAAGGAGCCTGCTGTCTGCTTTTTTTTGATGCCTTTTTTTTTTACTCATATCAACTGACATCAACTAACTGACATCAGATGCAACTCATGGATGTGTTTGCCTTCAGATAATCCTGACTTACGTTTCCCTTCTTCCCATGACGATCTGCAAAATCGGCAATGGCAAAGCTTTTGCTGTAATAACAACTTCAGATGAGTCGCCCCTCGTGCAAATAGTTTGTTTCAGAGAATGGGTGTCTGGGTTTCAGTATTTTATCTGCTTACATTTCTGGTGATGTTGCTACCTATTGTGGGGTATGTAAAATATTTATACTACTTGGTAGTTCCTGTGGCCTGAAAGATAGTTAGCTTTTTTCTTCCTAATTATGTGAAGAATGTGCTTTTGATGGGAGTATAAAGCATTAAGAACCCTTTACTTACTAACTTTTCCATAAGTTATCTTGGCCATTTCTATCTGTCTCTCCCCTGCCACCTTGGGTTACTGCCTTTATATCCACACTGCTTTCATTGTTGCCATCAGAAAAAATGCTGTTGAGCCTCATCTTCCTAATGATGGCTTGATCCAAGGTCTGAAGGAAGTCTTTTAGGTTTGTATCTGCTTTCTGCTTGTTCGATGAGTTCTCTGGTACCTTCAAACCTCAAAAATTCATTCTAATTTTTGTAGATACTGTAGAAATCTTTATATCTGGGGTGGAATTGGGAAATGTCTGGTGTATCTACAAATTCAAAGTTTGGCGGCAGCGTGAAAAGCTTGAAAGGTGCTCATTTGGAGGACATCAGAAAAATGAAGGATGCAATCAAGACTGTGTTCTTTGAATGAGCAGGTTTGGCTCACCAGATGATGTCATATGCTTCAGAATACTAAGGTTTATTCTTCTGTTTTATATTACGGGAGTCAAAACTTAGACAAGTGTAACAACTTTTAAAATTTTACTGTTAAGATGCTTTAGTATCATAGCATTGTGCCTTTTTGGTATCAAGAATACAGTTTGTTACTGTCTTTCAGGTTTCTGGGGAGTTTCAGCATTGGTGTCTTGTGTTTTGGAATAGGTTGTAGCTAGATGCACTTCTCACTTCATGCAGTCCCAAACTTCATGTTTTCTCTTGAGCTTTATGAGCTGTTTTTATCATAACAATATTAACTGAGTTTAATCCCCTCATCTCCCAACTCTGGCAGCTTCTTAGAATCTCCATGTTTTGTTACAGACTCCTATTACGTCTGTTTATGGGAGGTACAGACCTCAATGCTAACTGAACCCATTTGCTATGCGCTACCTGTGCGCGCACATGATTTTCATACATAGTTTCATATGCTTAGACTGAATTTAAAAAGCGGCCTTGCCGTCCCTGTTGAATGTGCTAATACCAGCTCCCACTGTCAAGGATTAATACATAATTTTTGTAAGATGCATTCACATTGAGACAAGAGTGAGGGGGAAGCTTCATTTGAAATTCTTGGAATAAAAGGACAAATGGCAGGTGTTTTATTCAAACTACAAGTTCTTGATTGTATTAGCTGAAAGCTACAGCTTTGTCAAGTTGTAAGTTGGTGGAACATGAGTGGTCTTACGATGGTACTCGAACTACAAAACAAGTTCCAAGATTTTGACAGCGTTTTACGCATGAAAAGGAATCTCCAACGGTGCTTTGCTTCTGTATCATTCTGCAATAGGTTAGTAGGTGCTGGCTTATACTAAACCAACAGTTTAATGCTGAATGTCAATTATCTAGTCTTTTAAAGAGCAAGCACTGTGCTAAACTAAAAAAAATAGCTTCATGTGTTTTGTCAGTAAACCTCTTAGAATACACTGTAATTGTTTTGGATTTACGTTATAATTAAATGTGCAATAACAAGGAGGTAGATGTCTTTTCACTGCTTCTATAGGGGATGCTTACTAAATATCTCTGGTTAACGCTCGTTGAAGTATCACTTTTACATATGGAAATTTCTCTCTTCTTAGCTTTAGACTGTAAGCAAAAGAAGTCACGGTCAAGATCTGGAAGCAAGAAAAAAATGCTGCCATTACCTCATAGTGCTGATGAAGTTTACATACTCAGATGCAGGTACACAAGGTTATTTTAATTGAAAGAACACATTATTAAGAGCGTGCTGATTTTAGTCATAAGAAGATTTAAGATTGTATCCTGTAAATGTGTTTGTGATTAAATTGAATAAGGGGGGAGGCGGGGGCAGTTGGCTATTTTCATTAATTTGAACAAGAGGACTTGAATCAGGTATGAGGTTGCCAACTGTTTCTCTAGCTAAAATCTTAAGTGGTCATGTCTGAGTAATATTCTGTCCTTCAAAAGAACCTTACGTAAGAACAACGGGTTGTTATTGCTAGTATTAAAAATGTAGGAGTGTAAATTGTATAAACTGCAAAGGTTTTGTGCTCACGGTTACTGTAAGTGAAGTCAATTACTAAGGTTTTCAGTGAAAACATGAAGAAACAAACTTCAAGAAAATTAATTCTTTCCACGTACTGTCTGTCTGTCTTTTACAATTTTTCAGTAGAGCTGGATATATCTTGATGGACTAATTTTAATATTTGCATAGGTTTTGTGGTCTGGTCTTTCGAGGACCTTTGTCTGTTCAAGAAGACTGGATAAAGCACTTGCAGCGACACATTGTCAACGCAAATCTTCCACGGACTGGAGCTGGCATGGTTGAAGTTACATCGCTGCTTAAAAAGCCTGCTTCAATTACTGAAACTTCATTTTCTTTACTGATGGCAGAAGCGGCATCATAGAACAAGGAAACATTTTAAATTTTAATTGGATGTAAATTTGAAATACTTTGTCATTTTTTAAAATAAATTGCTACACTAAATTATGTTTATAAATGCTAAAGACAGAAAAATAGAGGAAGTCGATTACAGTAACATCAAAATGAATACTTAACAGTTACAGTAAGTAGTCTTTATATTTTATATAGGGTGGAAGATGTGTTTTTAAGGTTTATTATGTTTTTTGTCAGTTACCGTGTTCACTATCAATACAAGACCATTACATGTATGGCAGCCATTTTTAAATTGTTGCACATGAATACTTAAAAAGACAGATTTTAATAAAACAAAGAAACCATGTTCTCTTCAGTGTTACCCAAATCAAGGCTCTGTTTATTCCAAAAAGAATTACATAGTAAAATAAGATATTATATTTTGTTTGTATGTATGTAGTGTTTTGTATAATACCAAGAACTGCTAATACAATTTACTCAACTTAGGGCATTAAATATCATGTACTTCATAGTTCAAGAGACTGTTTCATTCAAATAGGGCAATTAGTACTATTCTATCTAGGTGTGTAAGTGTTTTTTTTAAATCACATGAGGCTTTTTGTACTAAAAAGTGGAGGGAAACTTGTTTAAACAAATTTCTAAGAGAAATATGTACATAATACTGGAAATTTGTGGTAAGGAAATATTCTTTACTTCAGTTGCATTTCTCACTGACAATAAAGTGGTGCATCCATGCTACCTCCTACTTGTCAACAAAGATGGTATTTACCCTTATGTTTTTGTATCATAGTAGATTCGATCCAACTTTCTTTATTACAAAGCATCTTTTTGTTAACAAGTTTGTTTCTTTATGACGATTTACCTAAAGTCTGACTTGCTTACAGAAGTTTGCCTCTCTACTATTTTATTTAACACTGTAGAAATGTACTAATAAGCATTGCTCACTACACGGTTAGAGTAGAGTTTTCATTTATGATTCTGTTTAAAAGATTGATCATTTTAGAAGATTCGAACACAGATTGAAATGTTTCTACATATGAAGAGAATGTTTACAACTTAAAACTTAGAGCTTGTTTTGGATGTGATTATATGTATGAAAACTGTAACACTATGCTCATGCTAAGGACCTACTTACAGAATTACTGAAATAAATGTGCTGTGAGGATGGAAATATGGTGCAGGTGTCTTGGTCATGATGAATTGTGTTTGTTCATTTAAACTGTTTCAGAACATGATTTTTGTTTAAGTCCAATCAGATTCCTCTACAAATCGATTTTGTATGCAAGTAACATTTCATTTTACTCACATAGGGTAACAGATACTGTAGTTAAGCCAAGGATATGCATTGATATTTTCTTTATATGTAAATAAAGTTAAAAGCAGTTAAAACAAGAGGAGTATTTTGGTAGAGTATATACATACCTCACTGCCAGTGAAATTGCTTTCCTATGGTATATCTCCTTACCAGAAAAATCTCTAAATAAAAAGGTTTAAAGAAAATCTAAATGTCTATAATGTGAAGCATTTATTTGCATTGTGTGAATTACGTTTGTGAAATTGATTTGTCTTGCTTGAGATTAGAACCTTCTCATGATCTTAAGTAAAAGTACGTTTACTTGCAAGAAACTGACTTGTTCACAGAAGCATTACACTTGATTGGTGGAAAATATGAATAAACGTCTGTCTTCCTGTCTGTGCGCAGTTCGGAGTTAACACAGGAGGCTTGTTAACATGCTGGTAAAATAGATGGGCTGAAAACAGGCAGCTGTGCAGGACAGAGTCCTCAGACGAGGCCATCCTAGTTCTGTCAAGGCTGTCATTAAATTAGTGCTGTTGGGTGTTTTACTGTACAAGTTGCTACAGATAACTTTGTTGTCAAAAATTCCTGTTTTTTTCTCTTTTTAACTGGAAGATTACATCAGTGCATTTAAAGGCTGGAGGAAAAAATGCATTAGAGATTTTAGAGAAGATAGCTGAGGCGTTGAAGTGTATTGCAGACAAATTATGTGTATGAAGATTAATTTCTAAACTTGTGGATGATTCTGGGATTTTTTTATATGCAGTGAAGATGGAAGATTTACAGCAACGTGTCGAAATAGAGGGAGGTGATCAAATCACCTTGAATGTTTGTAATGCTTTAATAGAGTGCTTGTTTACCCTTCTCACCAAAAAAAGGTGCTTGTGAGAGCACCATATTTTGTGGCTGTTTAACAGATTAAAAAAAAAAATCAATTAAGTGCAAATGATATTTATCTAGTATTGTTAGGAATGCTTGTTAAGGTGAAGCCATACCGTGCGGAATTTAGCAGTAGCAAAAAAAACCTCTTATTAGGTTGATAATATTAAAAAAAACCCTAGTTGATTCTATTTAATTCATTAAACCCCAACAGTGAGCTGCTTTGTGTAACACTAAGATGCGGGGTTGTGTCTGAAGAGCGGGGAGCTCTCGGCCTGATTAGTTTCCCAAATGAGACTCTCTTTGACGAGGAGCCGCAGTTTGCGGTGGCGGGACTTGCGCTGGAGCTGTCTGCCCTGCCGGGCACGGCTGGGACAATACCCTCTGAAATACAGACGTTCCAGCACTCTTCTGTTTATTGAATTGATTGCGTATATGGTTGATATGAACTGAATGATCTTTAAAAATAATAGGATAGCCTTAAGCTTTCTTTAGCTGCTAGTCCTCAAGTGGAGCTGTGTGTTTTCTCCGTTTCTGTTGTTGGGAAATGCAGGTCTTCTGTCACTACCTACAAGGAGCTATAAATCCCCTTTTGCAGGGGTATAGAGATTCTAAATAATCTGGTAGAAGAGAGAGAATTAAATCAGTCACTTTATTATATGAATCTCATATTTTGAGATGTATGGCTTGAGAGGCTCTAAGGCAGTCCGTGCTGAAGGGCTGGACTTCCAGAATTGCACATATAAACCGGAGGGTTCGTCTGTCCACGTTGGCTGGATTGCTTTGGGATAATGGCTGCAGCGGCGTAGTCCTTTGTGTTTGGTTGTGTCTGGTTCCTTACCGCAATCTTCTGTGTTCCTGGAGTTACCCTAGTTCCTGGTAAAGCTCTTTTAAGTAGCAGCCTCTGGAAAACAACAAAGGAATTTTCAGAATGCTTAGGGAAGCCTGCGGAATAGTAGAAGACCACCCTCCATGTTTTGTAAGATGATTACCTATAACCCCTTGTCCCAGTGACGTTTCTAATAATCTTGAAAAAATTAAAATTCTTGTTTGCATTGCTTGGAAAGAGGCTTTTGCAGGACCGTGGGAAGGCGATTTTAAGGTCCTTGTGGTGGCTGCTGGCAGGTGGTAGTGCGTTCAGGCTGGATGCATGGAAAATGGGAGACGGAGGCAAGTAGGTAACAAACTTCGGCTCGCAGAGATCCCTGGGCGCTTACTCCTGTTTGCCATAGGCTGCTTCGTACGGGTTGTACTGGGTTGTACTGGGTGGTCGCAGACCCACCGTCTGCTTCCTCGGGGCTCAGCCGGGGGTGTCGGGCAGTGAGCTGCTGACTTCTCCCGGGGAGAAAAGGCACAGACCAGGCAATGGCAACCGGTGGCCATTGGGGAGGGAGAGCGAGCGCCAGAGACGGGATTGTGACAGCTGGGGTTTGGGTCCTGGGCCAGGCTTGTCGTCTTTGAGCGTGTGCCGGCTCAGAGTCCTGCCTTTTCAGCCGCGCTGGGGGAAATCGCCGCGGTCTTTGAGGTAAGTGGATCACGGGAGGAACGCGAGTCAGGAGTTGGGGGTCAGGGAAGCGCATCCATCCCACGTTTGGGAAGGTCAGCCTCACGGCGCTGAGACGCGGAGATCTCTTTCTGCAAAGCTCTTTTGACACCAGCGCTTTTTCTGGGCCAGTTGTGGTTCTGGATTATCCTGCTTGTCAACAGCGCTTTAAAGAGGGGTTATTTGTTAAATCTTTTACCTGGTTCTGAAAACCTACGGAAGATAAATGTTGGCTCAACAAATGTGGAAAAACTGACAGCGAATAACAAGTATTTGCTTTTAACTAAATGGTAATGGCTGTGAAAGAAGCCTGTTTAGTCGAGCACTATGGTTAACAGACTTTTCCACTTTTTATCACAGTAGTTAATGGCCTGGGTACTTTACACCATTTTCATATTAAAAAAAATGAATATTGGTTTATATAGTTTTGACTTTGTTTTTTAAAAAAAGATCTTTTTAGGGTGGTGCTTATTTAAAGAGCTGGCTGCATTATGGTATATTTCAATATTTCAATCCACCGTGCTTTGTAGGTGCTGTTGCCTGATTATGTGGGGTGGCAATTTTGATGTAATGGAAGCATTTGGCCGCAGTGCCGGGTCTGTAATCTCTTGCAATAAACCGTTCCTTTTTAACACGGCAGGCTGCGTGGTGTTCTTCCCGTTGCTCCGAGGGGAGCTGCACGGCACGCGTCGCCTGAGCCCCCCACGGCCGCTCTGCCCTCCGTGGCTGGGTGCCGGGGCAAAGGGGATGGTTTTGCTGGCTGTAGCCATCTGGGAATTCAGAGAAGCGAGGCAGGGAGAGGGTATTCCCTTTCCGGAGTCAGAGGCCAAGAAGGAGGATTGGTGGTGGAGGGAACATCACCAGAGCCAGGGGCCCAAACCTGAAGCCAAATCCTTCTCATCCGGATGTCATCCCGGCTCTCATCCATGTGTCCCCCCGCTTCCCACTCTACACAGTCTAGTTTTTTTGATGCCTTCTTTCCCGGTTGGAAGTGGGTTTTGCCCACAGCAGAAGCTGCGTGGTGGCTTCCACGTGTACCTGGACCCCGAGTTCCCTGGGAAACCCCATGGGTGTACCTGGAGTGTCCCTGCGCGCCCCGACATTCCCCCCGGTCTCCTGCTGCAGCACAGAAGGATTTATGGCTGTACCACCACCACTCACACGCGTGCACTATGAGAACAAAAATACAGAAATTGATGACATTTAGCATAGAAGTATTTTTTTTCTTTTTTCTTTCTTTTCCCCTTTGCTTTTCCCCCTCTTTTTTAAAGCAAAGGCTGGAGGGTGGGTTCCCTCCACGCTCTCTTGCTAGGGTCTGTACTCTGGCACTGCTCGTTCTCATTCCTAGTTGCGCTTTAGGCTGATAAACGTGTTTTAAAAGGCAAAGCACGAAATACCCCTAACTTTAGGGCCTAGTGTGAATGTATGTCCGCTAGCAGCCTTGGAATACAACTTCTTGGGAATGCTGGAGTGTATCAAGTAGGAGAAGGTGGTGGTTGGATCGGAGTGGCTGGTGCGCGGCTGCGGAGCCTTAGCCCTGGTGGCGGGGGGCGGCGGGGGCTGAGCGGTTGCTGGTTGCACAGAGGGGTCGCGGGTGTTGCCTGAAGACTGGTGTGCTGTTATTTGTGCTAGAAGTTAAAATTGGAATTAATTTGTCCCGGTCGGGTACAGGGATAAATGTATCCCGTGTAGGCTCTTCTCTAGGTGGAGGCTGGAAGACCTTTCTCGCACAGGCTCTTTACGCCTTTTTAAACTACAATTAAAACTCAAGCAAATGGCATCCTCGGTAACTGAGAGCCCAGAGACCTCAAAATTGCAACTCCTACTGTCCAGTGGGGGAGCGAAGGCAGCCCTGGAGCCTTCTCACAGCTTGCGGAGTGTTTGTAGTATGTGTGTTGTACAGGTCGCAGCACTGTTGGCCTTTCTGTTTTCCCTTAAAAGTGCACTTTTGACTCTAGGAGCTGAGGTTTACATACCAAGAATGACAATAATCCCTCTGCTTTTGTGTCACGGATCTGCAACAGGAAACATCCTTACCCGGCGTTTATGGTGAGTGTTCCTAAACACAATCTACCACTTTTTAAAAAAAAACCTGTTTATTGGAAATTGGAAACTTCACAGGTTTAAACATTTGATTATGGCTCTTTAAGCCGGCAGCAGCTGTGAGCCGTGTTTGTAGCGCTCTGTGAAACTCACCCAAATCCATCCTCATTGCTGTAGCAACAACTGCTGAAGCTCCGAATCCCATTGTGCTGTTGGAAATGGCTTCAGAGAAGAGGTGAATGAGGAGGCAGAACGCAAGCTGGCACCGTTAACCTGTGTTTTCACCAAATAAGGAATCGCGTGACACCCAGGTACAAGTCTTGCTGACAAGAAATAATTCTTTCATCTGTCTCTTCCCTGAAAAAAACCAATTGTGTGAAAGTAGGAGAATGAAAAGAGCCTTATTTGGATGAAGAAGCAAGGGGGAAAAAATCTTTTAAAAACAAACAAGCAAACAAAACCCCCAGAGGTTGAAACAGAAACTGCAAACAGGGGCAGAGTCTCAGCCCGAGGTTGACACTTGTTTTGTAGTCCCTGAAATCCGGCCGATGGCTGCGTTTGCTGTGCCTCCAAATCTTCAGGGGTGCGCTTGGGGTCCTGGCACGGAGGAGGTTAGGGCAGATACTCTCCTCGGCTGAACAGCCAAGGCTTAACTTTTAACCCCCAACTGAAAGAAATAGGCAGTGACAGGGAAAAGTGGTTTTAAATCCAATTTCTTGTGTTGGAAGTTAAGAGTAGCCATTCCCTTTGCCAACTGGAGCAACGTTTACTGATGCTTTTTACGTGCCGCATGTAAATCCATAGGCACTTGGTCCTGTCACGAAGGAGCGCGAGCTGCTCTTCCCACATACGGCCTCACTCACACATTTGGTACTGAAATCTCAATTTTCCAGGTTCTGTTGATGTAGGGATTAGCGTTCACTGCCTCCAAAACACCTCTCCCCTTTGCTATTTGGCGTCCATCGTTTGATTATCGCTCTCTTCTTGTGGAAGTAACCTCCGCTACTAAGCCCGGTGCTCTCACTGCAGCTGACCATGGGTGCTGATAAACGGCTGAGGACCCTGACCCAGAACGTGACTGTTCTTCCAGGTTCCCAAACTCATTTCTCTGCCCTCAGGCCCAGGTTCCCATCTGGGGATGGTACTTAGCCGCGTCTCACTGGGCTCTAGCCTGACTGTTTTCATTATCTTCATTCCTAGCGTGGTTTGTTTTCCCTTTCCTTGCTTTTTTGCTTATGTCCACATTTGCTTTTTCTTCTTCATTTTTCATCCCTCTTCTTCTTTAGGACTTTATTTTACCACTGGCTACCAGCGATGAAGCTTTTTTAGGAGAGTCCGATGAGCTATATTGCAGTGAATACAGATAAAGTACAGCTTAGCATCCTTAAAAGCATAGTTAATGGCCTGATTTCTGGTTTATTTTATATGGAGACAGTAGCTGTCTGTCCCTGAGTGGTGGGGAGAAGAGGAGAAATTGCACATTTGGAAGAGAAATTACACAGAACAAAAATCCTAAGTTATACAGGTGCTACCAACCCAGGACTCCGGAGCCAACTCCGCTTTTGGGAACTGAACTCTTGCCTCCTGAGTTACCGTATGTAGCATGAGCCCATCTTGGAAAGTGAATATCTTGTACCATCTTCCTCTTTCCTCTGCATAAATATGGGTTGCTGCCTTTTATTTTTTGTGGTTTTCCTTTTTTGTTGTTGTTTTTTCTTTTATTTCTTTTTTTTTTTTTTTTCTCTCACCTTTTCTTTTTTATTTCCCTGACAGCCTTTCTGAAACCACGGAAGTATTTAGATAATGAAGCATTTGCTTGAACGGTTTTTGTGAACAAGCAGCTGCTTAGCTCCGAGCGAAGGAAAACAGGGCTATCTCTTAAAAACTGGGGAAAACGTACTGGAGATAAGAATTTACTAGTAAAGCCCNCTCTTAAAAACTGGGGAAAACGTACTGGAGATAAGAATTTACTAGTAAAGCCCATTTACTAGTAAATGATGAACGCGATAGATTAGATAGATAGATAGATAGATAGATAGATAGATAGATAGATAGATAGATTGCGTGAAATTCTTCGGCAATTAAACTGTGGTTTGAGATTTAGATGCAGAAACGCGCCGGCAGCACGTGAGCCGCCCCCTCCGCTGCCAGCAGCAAACACAGGAGCAGCCCGCGGATTCCTGTGGTGCCCTGCCCTCGGCAGCAGCCGGCGGAGGATTCCATGAAGGTGGGGAGGAGAGAGGGAAGCCCTGCTCTCCCAACATGTGTTGTGTGCCGGGCCGTGGAAGTTGTATGATGGACGTTTTCTCCGTAGAAATTGAAAGCAGCAGGCATGTTACACACGAGTGTCTGCAGGCTAGATGTGTATGAGACCTGCTACTGGAGCAGACAGATTTACAGCGGACGGATCCTTTATTTTTTTCCTTTGTTGAAACAGTAGGTGCTTATCTTGCTGTTGCCCTTCAGATTTCAGGTGTCTTCCCTACCTTAACACACCGAAAATGTCAATCCTGGCTATCCAGTGCTCCGAAAGGGCCGGTGAGAGCTCCCCATCATGAATTTAGGTACTTGATTTCAGGTTTCTGTCTCTGAGGAATTTCACTGAAGCTGGCACATCTCTTCTGCTGTTGCTGCTATTGCTGCGCACAGAGAGGGAGCTCTGACCCGTTTGGGATCAAACCGAAAATGGAGCAGGTCCTGAAAATTGAACGGGGTGTATTCAGAGCTTCAACTGCTTCGTATTCCAGCTGCCAGCGAACGGCAGCAGGTGCTGCCCGCAGCCAGTGCAAGCATTCACTGCTGTCGCGGGGCGCTCGGTCGTCAGCGGAGAAAATCTGAGCACTTCCCCTACTTTTTTTTGAACTTGCCCTGCGAGCACTTTCAGTCCCTTTCCCCTGCCCCCAGGAAAGGGTTAGTTGTGTCGTTTTTAACTAGAAAGTTCCTCATTAAAAGTCTGTGTTAATTCTAGAAGACTGGCAAAGGTGAGATTTCTTACCTCTCGTCACCCTGCCGATCTGAACGCTTCCCCACGCAAAAGTGGTCTCTGCCCGCGGGGGTTACTCCAGTGACGCACCTGGGCAGTAAATCAAATTAAATCATAAGTATAAATGTGGTCTTTCACCGTGTCATAATTTTGCCTTGGTTAAGGATCAAAATGGTTTTGCTCTTGCTTGAGAGGGAAGCTCTGAAGACAGCGAGGCGGTGTGAAACCGTCGTCTGGTCGAGGTCTGGTTAGTGCCGTCACTGGAAAATGGGGAATGGCAGAGCCGTGGCCAAGGGCAGTGGTGGTGCTGCCGACACACCGACCCCAGCCACGTCCTACTCCTTAAGCTGTCCCTGGTGTTAGATTCTCAAAGTCCACATCATCTCTGACCTGATTAGTGCTGGGAACTAATTGGATAGGAGAGAGGAATTGTGCCTACAGCTGAAAAAAAGCGCTCAGGAAAAGAAGACGCTGTAAGTCATCAGAAGTTAGTGAAATGCATCACCTTTAAAATACTCTATTCCAGAAGTTAACAGGTGGAGAATAAGAAATGAAAAATGTGATATCTTTGAAAAGCAGGTGCGGCTGACGTCTGACATGGAAAAAGGTATTGAGACGTCAAGATCAGGTATTATGTACGAAAACAGCAAAAGTGATGGAACTGCTTCGGGGACCCCTCGTAGGTGTATCTGCTCTTTCTAAAAATGAGTGCAAACCTGAATATTTTGTTGTCTCTCTTCCACACAAAAAAATGGCTTATGCGATAGAACAGGAAACGCAAGATGAAAGGAGAGCGATGTCTCACTGCCGTATTGTCATTAGGATTGTGCAGAATAAGTAATTTCCCATAAAATGGGAGGGATGGAGAGCAGCGGAACCCGCGTGCGCTGCAGCGAGGCTGGTAATTAGAATGTAGCCGGGCAAACCCACAAGGGGGTATGTAATAAAAGAAAGCTTTAATGCGATTTAAATACCGTGACGGAGTTGCATTCAGGGACAGCCTGGTCACCCAGCACAGCGTGACGTCCTCCTCCATGGAGATGTGCTCCGGCGACAGGCTCCCGCTCCGGCCATCTGGCTGGGGCCGCAGGAGCGCGGCGCGGAGAGGGACATGCAACCCAGTGGGACGCAGCGGATTCACTTTAAAGCAGGCACGGCATACTTCCCATGACAAAAGCTTGAACATGGCCCTCATTTTCCCTCGTGTGGGAGTATGTCATTTAAAAGAGATTAAAAGCAAAGATATAGTGTACTTTGGACGCATGCCTATAAATCTCCTTCCCGTACTCCTATTGCTTGCAGGGCGGTGGGGACGGTGTGTGATGAGCAGGAAGAAGGTGGGAAAGGTGTGTGCTGAGCAGCATGGGCTGCAGATCACCTTTACGCTCTTGCTCAAGAAATTTGGTAAAGCTGTAACATGCATCCTCTCTCCCCAAAGCCCGGTGCTGGGAAGGACGCGTGAGCTGGGCTTTCTTTTTCCATTGCTTCCTTTTGGCAGGATACTTCTGCTTTTAAGTCCTTTTAAAAGGCACCAGTTTTCATGTTATCCATACTTTAACTTTTTTTTGGTAATTCAGAGAATTGCAGAATGGTTTGGGTTGGAAGGGACCTTAAAGATCCCCCAGTCCCCCCCCCCTGCCCTGGGCAGGGACACCTCCCACCAGCCCAGGCTGCTCCAAGCCCCATCCAGCCTGGCCTTGGACACCTCCAGGGATGGGGCATCCACAGCTTCTCCGGGCAACTTCTTCCAGTGCCTCACCACCCTCATGGTGAAACATTTCTTCCTAATCTTTAATCTAAATCTACCCTCCTTCAGTTGGTTTGTCTGGTTTCTTCTAGTCAACGTGTAACTAATGGGGGGTGATTTATTTACTTCCACTTCTAAACTCCCTGTGCCACCTACTGAATGTTCCCCAGGTCTGGCGTGGGTGTGTGTTGCTGTCCTTTAAAGCACAGTGGATTTATTTGAGCTGTCACTGGTCCTCAAAGAGAGATCATTGCTAACAGCAGGCCAGGCAGCGCCGCCTTCGGAAGCCTCAGCCCAAGCTGTCTCGCTCTTCCCAGGAAGCAACTTCTTTGAGAGTGGATCTCCGTCACTTCTCCCTCTGTTTCTCTTGTCAGCCCCTGTCTTCACTCTGATGGGAATTATCCCCTTACATCTCCCTCCCTCTGAGACTACCATGTTTTTAAAAAATGGCTTTTTTTTCCTTACCTGCCATAGATATATAGGTGTAACAGTGCCTGTGTGTGTAAGGCTCTATTTGGGCCACGCTGTTTTGTTAGTCAAAGTTATTCTGTGAAGTGAACAAGTATCTGGATACTCTGTAGACATAACAACTCTATAAACAATTTCTGTAAGTTAAATATTTTTAATTTCAATATTTAGATTAAGTTACTTTTTCAGAAAGGCGGTGGATTTTGGATTGTTCACCCACGTAAAGGCCAAACTACAGGGATGAAAGGCAGGATTTAAAGGCAAATGAGATACTGGAGTTGCAGAAATCAACACACTTCACCCGAACGGAGAGAGATGCCCCAATACGTCAGTAAAGCAGATGTGAGCTGGTGCTGGAGCTCTCTAGAAAGACCTCCTCAGCCCTGCTGTGAACACTCAGTACTGAGAACGGCTATTCCAGCCAAATACATTTGACCTGTGTCGTCTTCTGCCCGATTGTTCGCAGCACAAACAAGGCAAAAAGAAGACGTTCCCCGCCCGACTTGGGCTGACGAAGCAAAAGCTTTCACCATGTGAAAGTCCTGATTCCTGATTGAAATTCCTGATTCCAGATGATATTCTGATGGCGAAAAAATTTGGGAAGTGAATTGGTGGGACGGATGAATGGCCAAAAGACCCAGTGACACCTGCCCTAAGGGCCGCCGCCTGTGCTTTCTCCTGGGCTACGGCAATAGTAGACAGAGTGGAGACACGTACCCAAAATTCTCCGAGACTGGCAATGCCTGGGGAGCAGAAGGTACACCATCTTGTTTGTCCTTCTCTTCTTTGCCCCAGATCCCATTTGTGAATGGAACTATTCTGGAAAAAATGTGGAGCCTGGTGGAGTCCAATGTGTGGCCATGCTGCTGCTGCTCAGGACGTGAGCTTGTTTTCATGTTTGTAGGTTTTGCTTTTTCCTTTAACCTGCATTTCACTGTTTTCATATGTTGATTTTCCAGCAGAATGAATACTCTGAAATGAGTAGCACCAGGAGAGGAGTCAGATTAGCTCTTCAAGTTCTACTGCGTGTGATCTGGAGTGAAGGAGGGGGCTGGCACGGAGCGTGTCTCAGCTGATGGAGATGCTGGCGCTCTGTCTCATGTTTCTGTGTGCCACGGAGATGTTCAATTATTTCTGAAATGTCACTCATCACGTTGGATGTTACTGCTGCTGGTCTTAAAGAAAGTTGGTAGAGAACTACTTTTTAGAAGTTGGGTGTTTTTTTATATATATACTCCAAGAGGATGGAGGCCAGCAATGATACAAATATCGCTTGTGAGAGCAAAAAGGATAATCTGGAAAATTGTTGGTGCTGGATAATCAGTCTCCAGGGCACTGGATTTCTAAGTGTCCTGGCCTGTGTTTAAACATATTATCAGGATTAAGGGAAAAAAACATCTCTTTTCTATAATACTACAATAAAATGACTTAATGACCACAAGGTCCTTTCCAGCACTTGTATATGAGTAGAATCATTAAGAGCTGATGCAGATACGGTAATTCAGATGCCGTACTTAACAGTTTCATTGGGTCAGGAATTGCATCAAGCAGGCTGGTGCGGGTACAGGCTCTATCTGCAGCGTCCTGGGCAACAACTGCAGCAAAACCCAACAGCAACAGCTGACCACCTATAACTCATTGAGTGTCTTCCGCGATAAGCCTTACAGAAAAATTCATGGAGCAGATGGGCAAGAAATGTTCATGGCCTTATGTGCCTGCGGCTTTTCGTAAACAGATACAAGGGAACGTATCTCAGGAATTCCTCACTGAGGCTCCTGGGTTGCATAAAAACGTAAAATGGGCGCGCTGGAGAGGATTCGTGAGACTTGAAATGAAACCATCATGGACGCGATTAAAAATAGCACTTGTCACTGTTACAGATGTAGTGTTTGTTCACCTAATACACCTTAGAGAAGATCGGGATCCTGTAATTAGAGCATCTGGTGCTCCACGTGAGACTAAATTAAAAGTGCCCCATATGGGGTTAGGAATAGGGGAGTTCTTATCAGGGATTGTCACCAGCCAAGGGAAGTGTTAGCGTTTTACACTTCTCTTCAAAGGAGGATGCCCGTAGGATCTCGGAACTGCATTGCCCGTGGTTCTGTGGGCGGACTCCTGGGCTATGATCCCGAATCACGTCAAAACCGTGTTTGGGCAATCTGGTGGAGAAGTAAGGGAGCAGGACAAGCGGGGCTTTCCTTCTCTGCTGCATCTCTTCACCGGGGCGGCTGGTAACGCAGCAGCAGCGCTGCCATGGGCAGCGGGACGCCCCTCAGTCTGTGCCGTGAGCGACTCCTCGGCGCCCGCGTTGTCTCCTTGCTGAGGAGGACCCGTGAGAACCAGATGTAGGTCTGCGGCAGCTCCAGCGGCGCAGACGGGCGAGGACGGCGTGCGGGGACAGGGGCTTTGTGCCGGCAGCTGGGTGCCCACCCTCCTCGTGCGGCTTTGGGTGCCTGCAAGATGGGGCTGGGGCTGCGGCTCGGGGCATGAGGATGCCAAGCTGCTGTGGCTTCCTTCGGTGTCTGCAATCACTGCGGACTTCATTACCAAAAAAAGAAAAAATAATCCCCCCTTGTGACTTAAAATAACACAAGACCTCATTTTATTCGTCTCTTGCACCATTTCAGCTTAAAAATGCCATGAGAAGAAAGACTGTTTCTTTTTCTGTACCGTTAATATATCTTTGATTGATACAAAAATGAAATGAAACAATGAGCGTATATATCTACATATACACACACACACATATACACACACTTGCACACCCATTCACACACACACATGAAATGCAGATAATTCACAGTAGCATTTTCCCACTGGCTTAAGAGCGTATAAAAATCCCAGATGTTTATTTCTTCGGAGATGAAGGTCTAAGGTAACCTTGATGGATCGTGATTCTTGTTATTGCCCACAACAAGCCAGTCATTCTCTGTTTTCATTTCTAACTTTAGTAACTCCACAGTTTTTTTGTCCTTTCTAAAATTGATGGAAAGGAGAAACAAAGTTAATTCTGGAAGCAGGGGGTTCCCTCTGTTTATGGCTCTGTGGTGACGGCGTTTGCAAACGCTCCGCTCCTTCCTCCCACACCGTGTCTGTACCAGAGTATAAGCGCTTTGAGAAGGGAAGCGCCTTAATGTTCTATCTGCTTAGCTTTTGGTACTAGGGATTTCATTTCAAGGCTTTTTTTCTTGGTAATACAAATACGTAGTAATCAGGGTGGTGGTCTGTACTGGGCGACAATACCTGAGCACCACAAGCATCGTGCCAGGGTGAGACTGGGCAACACTTCCTGGGGGGGAGGAGGGGACAGGAGTTGTCACAGGGATATTCTCGGCCAGTTTTGTGCCATGGTTTAATTCTCCCGTGAGAACAGTATCAGATGATTTATTTCATTTAGTGTATTTGAGACTATAAGCTATGAGAAGCGAGGTACAGTAAATTATATAGCGTACAGAGCATATAAGTGTGATATGAGAATCCTGTTACTGATGTCTGAGAAGAAAAGGCCTGAAGCCCTGTTTTATTATTCCATAAATATGCTGTGCTAGAGGCTTTTAAAGCAAGATGAAAGTAGAGGGTTTTTTTTTTTAATGTTCATTACAAAGGAGTCCTTCTCACACTTGGTCGGGTGAATCCCTTTCTCTGACGGTGACTTCATGTGGCCACTTGTCCGGAGGGTCCCCAGAGGTCAGCCTTAATAAAAGCTTATCAAATATCCAGAAATTATGGACTCCTGGATAATCAAAGTCTGCTCATAGGAAGTGCCAGATAATTTATTTATCTTCTAGAAACAATAGAGCAAAAATTGAACGGAGGAAGACATTCTTTTCAGCAGAAATATGTAGTAGAAAATCATTTTAAATGGCATTGTTAAAACATGAGAATTACGCACATGAACTCCTGGGTGCAAAGCTTCCCTGCAAAGCTGCGCAGAAGGCTGGACGTTTGACATGTTCAGTTCTATACCCGGTATCGTACAGCTCATTCCTGGGCACGTGTAAGCTGCTTATGAAACTAATTGTGGTTAAAAGGTACCAAAGAAGATGACAAGGAAGTAGTGGGTTCATATTAGGAAACCTTTCTTAACATCAGTCTTTCTCTAAGCCTAAATCTCTTCCCGTTTTTCTAGCCACACCTTGCTACAATTTTAGTCTATTCTTGCAAAGTGCCTCTGATGTTAGGAAAGATTGATGGGAGGAATTGAAAATTGTAGGAAGGTGTGGCTAGAAAAGAGGGAAGAGATTTAGGCTTAGGGAAATACGATATTTATCTGAACTAGACTGAGACTTTTTCCTCCCCCCCCTTTTTTTTAGCATATTGCTTATTTACTGGGGATAAGCCCTGGCATCACGGTGTGTGTCTCGGGAGGAGGACTCACATTCTGCCTCAGGGGATCAATACGCAGACCTGGGATCGCCTCGGTGGTCAGGTTACGGACGTACCTTAAACATCTCGGTGTCGTGCACTGGAGAGTTGTCTAACCCACTGGAACTCCTCCACCTGGCACACGGCATCTCCGCATGGGCCGGGCCACAGGGCAGAGGGAGGGGAGGTCGCTGGATGCTGCTGGGAACCGGGCTGTGCCCGGGGGTGATGGGGCACCCGGAGGCACACGGCGTCCAGCCGGCACCAAGCACCTCTCCAGGAGGGACCCAGCCGAGAGGAGACGGCAGAGAAGGGCCCCCTCCGGCACCGCGGCTCCAACGCTCTCCTCGGAGATGAGAGATGGAGGATCAAATCCCTCCAGGCAGAGAAGGGATTGAACATGGATCTCCCACATCCTGGGTCACTGCCCTAATTACTGGGTTAGTGGATAAAAAGGGAATGACAGCAGCTGTGGTGAATCCAACCTCTTATTTCCTTTGTGGGTTTGGGGTTTTTTTTCTGTTGCAAGTGCCCGAAATTAAGCATTTTTGCTGAAACAAAGCACTGCCCTTGCTGCAAAATTTACGGGATTTGTTTCGTTTCAACAAAGAAATCTGGAAAATATTATTTCAGATCGGTCTGAATGCGGGGGTTTTGCTCATTTTAGTTTCATTCGGTTGCTTTATAGTGGAATCAATTATTTGCACAAACCCATTTGTAAATGTTAAAACCCACAATTTGGGCTTTGCCAGAGAACAGTTGCCTACAAAATCTGAGCCCATACTGGCGGGCTGCGATCCTCCCCGTGACAGCAGCTCCCAGCAGAGCTCCCTGAGGCGGTGCGATGGGCTCGGACCTGCGCGTAGACAGGTGTGTGTACACACTATTGAAATACTGAACACTCTAAAATATGTATTTACATTGATTTACAAACTTTGGTAAAAAATTGGCAGTCTACAGTCCCTTGATGCCTTTCATGGAAAACAAGGGGCAGCTGCTTCCATAGTGAGTATCTTTGGGAAGTGCAGCAAGGTACAGGTCAGAGTGGTCTTCCTCGGGGAAGGATAACGACTTGGTACAAGCCTTCCGCTGGCTCATTTCGAATGACCGTGTTTGGATGCTTTCTTGGCGGCTGGATGAGCCATCAGGTCGTAACCGTATTAAGCCTTAGTGATTGGCAGTCAGTGGAAGGAGGCGAGGCGTGCGCTGAGGACGCAGGGGCTCGGTGTCTGCAGAGGGAGAGAGGCCGGACCCCGTTGTGAAGTCTCTGCTAAGTGAAAGGGAACTATGGATGGCTTTGCCATGCCTTTTAAATATTCAGGATTGTGTTTCACTTTTACTACTCATCTGCTGGTTGGGAGTGGGTCACCACCGCCAGCCGACTTGTAGGAAGCAAAGGTACACGGTTACTCTACTTTTATTCCCTTCTTTGGGCCACTGTGGATTCCAATATGTCTGTTACTTGTATTTTATAAATGACATAAATGTACATGGAACATTACAACAGGGAAAATATGACAACAGTAATGCTACAGAGCATAATCCCTGCCTCAGGAGCTTGCTATCCAAAGGCCTGAACATGTTCATTGTACTTAGGGAGGGAGCGGTGTGGAGCTGTTATCTCCGCTTGGCTTCACGCGAGATTTGGGGTTCCAATAAATGATCAGGAAGAGGAGCTGAGAACGGAGAACTGGCTCTCCGGGGACAAGACACCTGGGTCTGAGCATCACCCACGAGGTTCTGGTGCTCTGAAAAACTCTTCTGCGAGGAGGGATTTCAACTCCTCGTTTACATATACACACACCGGTCAGGGGGGTGGCGGTGTTTTGGATAAACAACACAAAAAGCTGCAAGAGTTTACATTTCATTTAATTCAAAATGATCATTAAAAAAGCAAAACCCACAGCGGCGCCAGCAATTCGCACAGCCTTGCTTAACGCTTCTCAGGTGCGGCACGCTTACCCTCACAGGATCAGGCCCTGAGGGGACGCCAAGAAGGGAAACGCTTGAAAGCAACATCTGGAAATTGAACACGAAGTAAAAGCTCGAGTGGAGGTAGGTGGGT
Organism: Rhinoptilus africanus; assembly: GCA_013400135.1. Taxonomy (NCBI): domain Eukaryota; kingdom Metazoa; phylum Chordata; class Aves; order Charadriiformes; family Glareolidae; genus Rhinoptilus; species Rhinoptilus africanus. Next base: position 567,861 of record VXBO01010756.1, on the reverse strand, counting down.
TGGGGGGCCGTCTGCAGGAGCCAAGGCTGCGCAGCGGGAAGCGTGTAGGAAAGGAAAATATGTAGGCACTGAAATGTATTCAGCTGCGATCATGTTAACGTAATGCGTGCAGTCATTTCCTCTTGACGAGCGTGTGTAGCACATCACGGAGCCGGGCGGGCTGTCAGGGGAAGGCAGAGGCAACACACACGTGTGTGCGTGTCACGGGCAGAACAACGGTGCGAGGGGTACGAGGCACGTACAGGGAGAAGCCATGAGCAGAAGGCTATAGAAGATGAAAAATGCACTCAAGAAGGGCCGCTATTTTTGTGACAAAACTGACCAGTTGTTCATAATTAAAAGAAATGTTTCCCCAAGGTCACTTGAATTTTTTCGCCAGGATCACAAAGCTGTTCTAATCTCCACTGGTATTAGAGCTTGAATTAAATGTGTGCTGGTGTCTGCCAGGGGGAGTTTCTGTTTTTTCCTTCCACCCCTTACAGGAAACTTGGTTCACGTAGAAGGAGTTAAGTTCTGGAAGGCTCCAAGCTCTACAAGAAGGGGTTTGGGGCACAGTGAAACATCTCCTGCGAGCACTTGGTATCCCACAGAAAACCAGCATCTGTCTGGAATCCTTATTCCCACAGACCTTGTGCTGGTAAATGTCCCACCAACTTCCTGATGTGCCAAAGTGACGGTGAGGTCCAAGATCCATCGGTCAGACACGGGGACACAGAAGCCATGGCTTGGGAAGGACAACCCACGGTTTGCTTCCCTAAAACCAAAAAAAGTCAATCTTTGAGCTATTGCTTTTTCCCAAAAACATTTTCCCAGGTGGCTGTTGTACTGGCGTCTCTTCCTGTTAAAACCTATAAATGGTATTGCTTGTGGAGAACAGCCCGTGCGATTCTGCAAGTCCTCACGTACAGATCTCCCCCCTCCCAAAATTTCAGCTGTACTTGCGGTACTTTTTTACCCGTGAACACCTCAGCTGTACGCGGGCTGCTGTACAAATGTGAAATTTCACCTTGCGTTATCAGATTTTTCATTAGCTAGGGTTTGTCACTATTACCTAACACCCTCCCAAGCCCGGGGCACGCGCTGTGACGCGGGAGGGGTGTGTGATTAGCTCAAGCGTCATGGGCTTGTTCCAGCTTTGTCGGTTTCCTGCAGGTAGGGGTGGCCCCTGTGGGGTGACGTCTCCTGGCAGCCTTTCTGCCCCTCGCCTTGCTCCCCCTCCGGCGGCTGGTGGCCGGGTGAGGGGTTTGGTGTCATCTACACGCTTTTCTTCTGTACCAAGGGTTTAAAACCTGGAGGGGCTGTCACGGGCCACCTCGGTTTCCAGGGCAGCTTTTGTCAGGAGTCCCCGCCACACCTGGGCTGCAGTTTCTTAGCATTTACTCAGGCATTGATTGCTCGTTGCTTATTAGGGGAAAAACTGAGAAAGGCCACTTTGGTGCTTGTGGGTTTTGGGGTTTTTTTGCAAGTAAATTGTCAGGATAGGCAGCACATCTTTGATACTTTGTCTCCATCAGAGTCCAAGACAGCTGATGACATTATCTTGGGCATTCATTTTAGATCTGCTGAGCCCACGGAAATCAATAGTTTTCCATTATCGGGTGCGGCTGGGTCACTGGTCTGTCAATGAGCTGTTACAGTCGCCGTACAAGGGTGAGCCTGACCAGTCAATCGCTGCTGACAAGAGGAAAACACGCCGACAGCCACCGCAACAAGCCAGAACACAGATTTGCACTTCGGTTTGCTGTCCGAGGGGGCTGGGAGCGGGGCTGTTTCCAAGATGTAGGGCACGCACAGTGGGAGCAGAGGCCCCCTCCTTCCCTCGCTCCCACCCCCGCAGCAGACAGGCCTTCCCCACTCCAGGAATTAAGGTTCCATAGTCCCTAAACCCCGGAGAACTCACAAACTGAAAATGAAGGAACCACCTTCCCCAGCGCTTTGGTTTTCCAGCCGAAAAGGGGAATGTTTCTGCCATGGAGGCCAGCGTGGCCAGTCGTCTTTCTGCGGTGGCCATCACTGGGGGATGCTGGGCTCGGGGGCTCCTCGCCCGTGGCAGGATCCATGCTACACCCTGGGGGAACGCAGCCAACGGGGTATAACTCCGGGTCTTGTCTGTCTGTGTTTTAGCACTGACTTACTATCAAACTTGAGAGCTGAGCAAAAATAAATATTTAGAAATTATCCCAATATTATGATTTTTAATTTTCAACTTTATTAACTCCTTTCAAGTGTTAAATCCTGACCGTTTTATTTACGCCTCCGGTCTTCTGTTTGATTCTCGCAGAAGTCAATATTCACTTGTGCTCCATCATCAAACAAAAAACTGGTAATCAACTGTATCACTGGAAGCCAACTAGCTGGGTTTTAAAAAATACACTACCCAAAAGAAAGATCATTTTCTTTAAATGAGAGGAGAGGGAAGCCTTTTTAGCGGGGAAGAGCAAACCTTCCTTTGCTGGTAATTAGGAGCACCAGCCTTAAATGACTCGCACCATTTGGTAGCTCAAGCCGCGTCAGATCTCTTCCAGCATTAATTAAAAAGAATTTATGTTTTTTTAATAAAATGCTTCGTGGTTTTTAGCCCCTTTTCTTCCTCCTACCGCGTGTGATGGGGGGGAGGGGGGGGCTGAAGGGAATTCGGGTTAATGTGTTGACACGGGTAACACTGCGGGGTCGTGTCGCGCAATCCGCTCCGCTGCCGCGCAGCCCTGACGGGTCCCCAGCAGCCCCTGCCCCCAAGGCAGAGCCAAGGAGAGGGTTTTAATTACCGCTCCACGCGCCGCTTTGCCAGCATTAAATTGAGACATAATTAGGCCTCCGAATTTTAATAATTGTCCTAGCTAATTGGGCAGACAAGTACGCTCTGCAGCGTGGCGTGATTAGATAATTAGTGG
>VXBO01010756.1:531415-553543 GCA_013400135.1 Rhinoptilus africanus | reverse complement strand
ACGGGTGGGCACCGGCGGGCGTGGCGGGGGCGGCTCGGGGGCGGCAGGCAGGTACCGGGAGAGAGGAGCACCTAATGAAGACCGAAGGAGAGGGCTGCTGACAGCTCTGGCAGCTGATGCGCGGGCTCCATGCTAATTCCTCGCGGAGGCATTGATGGATCCCAAAAATCTTGACCACGCATCCCATTAGCCTCTGTCTGTGACAGTGGAGGAAAGGAATTAGAGCAAGGGGAGAGAGGGGGGACGGCGGCTGAGTGAAGGCTGGGGAGCGGCCAGGGACACGCAGGAAAACTGNGGGGGGGGGCGGCGGCCGCCCTGACAGACACGGGGGGCAATTATCACAGTGTGATGAAAGAGCCTCCGCCAGGATGTATTGCACCGTTAATTACTGTCCTTTTTCTACAGGCTTCTAATGTGAGGAAAAACACGCGGTGACAAGTGTGGAAAAGAGCAAGCACTAAATTACTGTCAGAAAAATAAACGGCGGAGCGCGGTGCTGCGCGGTGATTTACGGGGGCAATTAGCCACCGCCCCACCGAGCCGCTGAGGACGGAGGGGCTGCCGCAGCATCCCCCGGGGCCGGCCTGGGCCCTCGGAGCTCGCCCCCATCCCGTGGGTCTCCTTTTGGCTACTCCAAAAATGGGGATGCGGGGGAAGAGGGGAGCTATGCCAAAAGCCAGAGGTTGTGTTTGCGGGGAAAGTTGGGAGCGCTGCGGGTCTGCTTGTTTGTGGTGGCAAGTGGCTGGGGCCCAGGTGTGTGGGGTGATGAAAGAGGCGAGGAAGTTAAGTTAAATGAAAAATTCTCTTGGAGAAGGGAAGATGGAAAGCAGGGGTGGAAAAGCTGTTGGGGCTGGGTGGGAGGGTGGAGGTGGCCCTGCAGCTGCTGCGCATCTTCTGGCGGTGGCCGTTACGTGTCCAGGCAGCTCTGCAGTCTTGGAGAAGAACCAGCCCTGCCACTAACTGGGAGCGGACGTTAAAGAAATCTTAATGCTGTTGTTTCACCAGCGTGGAGTCTCGGAGAGGTGCTGTATTTTGAAGCGAGTAGCAAAGGAAGTATAGTGGGTACAAGGCCCAGTTCAGCCTGGGACTGGGACTGTGAGCCCCCTGCCAGTGTATTGTGGGGCTTCCTAGGGGGCGGCTGGAAGGACCTCAAGTCCCCGGTCTAGCACGGTCTGTGACCCGGACCTTGTGCTTCGGATGGTACCTGCACCTGAGAGCTGCCAGACTCTGATTCCTGTCTTTAAGGATGGCAGTGACGCTGCTCTGCCTTAATGCATGTTACTGGATCCACTTCAAGTGTGTGGTGGTTTTGTAACGTTGTGCCACTCTGCCTGCTGTCCTTCATCTAGTGATCCTTACTTGGTTCCCGCACAGCTGTTTTCATTTTCTAAAGCTGAATTGGTCACCTAGAACTTGAGTCCATCCCCGGAGCAGGGTCTGGCTCCTGCAGGAGGCAGCAGTATCTGACTTCGGATGCATGCTCCCATTAGACCTGCCAGCCCCGGCGTCTGGCTCCTCCAAATAGTTGGCGCTTGGATCATGGGAGACAGCCTGTCTGAGCTCGCTGCAACAGCTGGTGCCAGCCAGCTCTTCAAGGACTGGTGCCAGCAGCAGGAGGAGCGCGCCAGGGCCTGCTCGTCAAACAGACCGGCAGCCATCCCATGGCTGCCACCGAGGGACAAAGGGAAAAGCAGCAGAGCAAGTCCCTCTCGACATGGCACCTTGTGGGGAAGGCAGGTGTGTGCCTTCCAAAAGAGAATGCAAGCTGGAGGATGAGGAGCTGCAGATCGTGGTGACCTCAGTAAGTGGCCTTCCCTCCCTACTCCACTTTCTCAGCCGGTGGGAAGCATGTGATACCTGCCTTTGGGAAGCACTCAAGACTTATGAATGGAAAACGATCACACAGGTGAAGCAGCAGCGTTTATTTTGGGGTCTGCCCTTGGCTGCTTCCTCTCTTTCTAGAAGTGGTTCTCTTGGGGACGTGGGTGCGGGTGCACACGAGGTGCTCCTGGTGCTCCCCTTCCCTCGCAAGGCAGAGCCCCGCTTCTCCTGCAGGTTGCTGGGCTGCCTCCTATTAAGTGATGTGACCAGCATCTCTCGTAATTCTCTTCCTCCCACTGGAAAAACAGTTTGTTTATGTCCTTTAAATAAATATTTAATATCTTTCATTCTTGTCTGCTGTGCTGCTTGTTTTCATTATTGAAGGTGAGGTCAGAGTTCTTTGAGTAGGAAGTGGTGAGAGATAGACCGAACCCTCCATCCCAGGGGAATTTCTTCCATGTATTTCAGACCAGTTCCTAAGAAAGTGCTGTTTTCTGCACAGATGTGCTTGAAACTGCTGTGAGAAATAGAGGTCTGAACAACAACCTTTCCCCAGCATCGCTGGTACACCCTGGGCACGGCTCCATGGCTGCACTGAAGGCACAGACAACATTCATGAGTCTGACTGTGCTCAACGGGAAGCCAACAGGGAGTGTGGAGGAGAGGTTTCATCTGATCACAAATCAAAATCTAAATGCAAGCGGGGATCCTACTTCAAAGCCCACACAAGCACCTCACGAGTAATTTTTATTCTTTCCACAGCCAGTTAATATTTCTGCGGTACCTGGACACAGCACACTGCAAACCTGAGAGTGGGCTTTGACCTTGTCCAACTGGTTGACCTTGCCCAACTAGCTAGCACCTATGATGCTGAGAGCACGGGTAAGAGGCTCTGGCGCTCCCCGCGCTCCTCCAGTGTTGTCTCTGATACTGTCTGATGTAAGTTATCAAAGGTCCTCCGTGATGTTGGGTCTCCTCTTCTCTTGTGCTTGGGCTTTCCTACCTGCCAGTTCTTGGATAACTTGCTGCCCAGCAGAATGGGTGATTCAGGAGAGAGGAGAGTCTCCTAGATATTCTTTGAAGGTTTCCACCAAAGGTAGAAAGAAGGTTCTCCCAGAACCTTCAAGGAAGATCTAGGAGATTTGCTCCTCGGCCTTCATCCATGCTGCTGGAGTTCTACAGAAAGGGGTCAACCCTGCACTTCCTGCTCTCCAGGTAGATGCTGATCCATAGGATTTCACAGTGGGTGAGCAGCTGGATGAAGATGCATTTTATGGCCCAATGCTGCCCACTCAGAGGAGAGCTGCTGCACAAACCTCCCTGGGGATCAAGGGCAAGAGATCTTTTATGTCCTGTTGGGGGGCACTGGGAAGAAGGGAAGGGATGGAGTCTCTTTTAGACCGTCAAGGCATGGGATTTCTGGGACCTAATTCTAAAGAAAAGTTTTAGATTGATGGAGTGAACACGTGTGTTGTGTCGGGCCGCAGTTTTGGGAGCGTGGCTCACAGCTTTGCTGATGTCACACCTGTGGGGGATCGCAGGCCCTACAGCTGCTTTGCTCCAGCGGAGCACGTCTGTGTCTGCTTTGTGTGCAATATGGGTTATCAACATTATTCTCGTACTAAATCCAAAACACAGCAGCTACTAGAAGAAAATTAACTCTATCCCATCTGAAACCAGGACAGAGGGGTGGGTCTTGGAAGAGCAGCAATCCCAAAAGTCCTGGATCGGGTGGGTGTCACTTTCCTTTTATATAGTTAGGTTCTGTCCGCGTAAGTCACCTCTGTTTGGCAGAGCACTCCTGAGCCATCACTAGCGCCTTCATTGCAGGATGGCACCACTTACACCTGTGCACATGAAACCCCATGAACACACTGCAAAATTATATATATACTAAGCCTGTCTGTTAGAGCCGTGGTTTTGAGATTAAAATTCACATTTTCTGTAATGCAGACACGAAACGTTACACAGTCATGTTTGTCATTAGATAGTCATTACTGCTGCTCAAATTAGTTGTCATGCCCTACATAATAATTGTTACCAATTATTTTTCCACTTTTTTTTTTTTAATTTAGCAATAAGTGGGCAGCGAGGTTTTACATAGTATTCAAAGAACCTGGTATTCTGGATAATTTTGGAAAACAATTCCTCATCATTTTGTTTACTGGCTCCTTAGGGATTGCTAGTTGGTCAGTGAAGCCTCCTCTGCTTGGAGCAGCGCTGGGGCTGTTGTACCAGTGATATTTAGCAAGTCCAGGGGGATGCTGCTGAAGAGGATGCAGGAAGATAAGGTCAAGCCTTCTCAACCTTGACTACAAGTAGCTCCTCTGAGGGGAAAGTGGTTCTTAACACAGAGGTTGCTGCTTTGCTTTGTTTCCCCTGGTTCGGTTATTCAGGAAGTTTTTCTGTCTGGCGAACCCCTCTAAACCTGAAGAAGTAGCCAACAACCAAACAGTTAAAAGAAACATCAAAATAAAATATTTCTGATAGATTTCATAAAGGATGAGTTATAGCAGAAAAAAAATATTTTGGATGTATATATATAGTACTTCATTCTTCAATCCAGTAATGTATTTTTATTTATCTGAAAAGATTTAAGATGGCCCGAACTGTTTGGATGGCATATAGAAAGCATTCCAGTCTGACAGAAGCTTGAATTGATTACTTGCTGAGGGAGGGGAAAAAAAAAAGAGTTTTATTTAAATCAACTTTAAAGCTTTATTTTAAAGGGTGGATATTGGTAGCTGGAGAATACTCTCTGCCTTCCCCTCACGTTGCAGCTGGGCGGCAATAGCCAGCCTTCACTTATTTATTTATTTCCTGCACAGAGGGGAGGAAAATATAGGTCCATGAATCAATCTAGATAATGGGGAAGGCTGAATGTAATAAATAATACAGTAACAACCCTAAACTAATGAGCTGTTGCTAAGGTACATTTCACAGGCTCATCCTCTATATAAAAAGTCACTAATAATCCCTTGGTGTAATCAGATGATAAAGCTTTGCCATAAGGCAACACCTGTGCAATTAAAGCCGCGGATTCTTTTGCACGTTTCATTAATTTCAGGATTTTGTAAAGGCACAATGACTACACTAATAATCTAGTCTACTTGACTCCATGTCTACTGGAAACAGGGTGTCTAATTAGGTAAAGGTAATTAATTAGAGATAAATGGAGCTAATCAGACTCGGTTAACACTAATTCTCTGAATTAAGACATTTTGGGACACCTACTATTCCACTGGCTTTGATGTTTCCCAACAAACACTGACTTGGAAAGGAGTCAGAAGCTGCTGTGTTTATTCCGTTGGAGATAGCCGGACCAATCCTGAGGCCCCGCTTGCCCCAGTCATCTTCTTGGGGGTCAGTGGGACTCTGAGCTCTGCCCACCCCCATGGGTTTGCTGTGAGAGGCATCCCTTCCGCAGATGACGTGCTGGGGGGTTAGTTTGACACCCCTGGGACCCATTTGGTGTCTTTTTACTGGCTTCTGCCAGGCTTCTGATGGCTGTGATATTTTCCCCACAGTTTCTCTCCCTGATGTGGGAAGATTTTTAAATTCTGGGATGTGCCGGTATTTGGAAGGGCCGCCATAACCTCTGCCGTGGGCAGTATTCAAGCTGCAGAATGCAGTGCCCTTCCTCACAGAAGAGAGGAGGGCCAAAATAAAAACCACGAAGGCCAACTGAGAAGAAATCTGGATTATTTAGTGAAAGGATCAGGGTTTCACAGGTAGGCTGTGCATTTGTAAGCATGGAGGCTACACGTAACCTCTGGAGGCCTTGGGCTTGTTCTGGTGAGGAATTAGGTGCTGCTCATCTTGCTCAGGTAACAACTACATTGGCTTCAGGTGCCAGCATCTCCAAACTACCAGGGCTGCTGGGCAGAGGAGAATGAAAGTGAGTGGGACAAGAAGCGAGGAAGAAACCCAGTTGCTCCCACATTGTGGGGTTCCCGTATGCCTCTATTGCTAGCTCTGTGTTAGAGGAGTCCTATTTTGCCTTCTTTCCTCAGGTAATTGTTACTTCCTGACATGAATGAAGTAGTACTGGTGGCAGGTGTGGTGGGAAGACGCTGTGACTGGCATATGCCTATACTGAAATGATAGCGTCACCACCACCAGCTCTGTTAGTGTTTGGGGATGAGACCGTGCTGGGCATATGGAGAAAGTATGTTTTAGAAGGTATTGCCTCTTGTCTCTGCATGATGTTAAGCCACAAAGTCAGATGATTTCTCCTCTTCTATGGATGTTCTACTCATTTCAGCTGTAAAGCGTGGTTGGTGCAGACTTCTTCATCTATTGCTTGAATGCTAGGAGGTGTGCGTTGTGTTCTTCCCTCCTGCATCTGAAGAGGACAAGATTGGTTTTTTTAAACTTGTATTTCTGAAACACCTAAGCTGATGTTGCACAGTGTGGTACATAAATAACAAGAGTGAGCCAGGAAAGAGCCCTTGTAGGGTGAGCTATAGCCCGAGGTAAGTCTCCACCAGCTGAGCTACACTACCCTCACCAGAAGAGATGAAATAGAAATGTCTGAATACTTCTATTACCAGATACTTTCTGGATTGACCTTTCAATAACTTGTTAAACTACAGAAAACATTTCTGTTTTCTAGATGTGAAAGACCTGCTGGGTCAGGTAGTCTGCAAGTGCACCTCTGGATATTTTTAATCACAGCTTGGTGATTTTGGGCTTTCAGGAGCAGGTGGGGCTCAGGCCCCGCTGTTTGAAATAACTTGAGTTTCCAAGGATGAGCAAATTGTGGTTAACAGTTGCAGAGGGTTGTCGATACAAAGGAACCATTGCAGCCACAGCCTCCAGGGAAGGAAAAGGAATTTGGGTGTGTGTCCCCTGTACACCAGGGAGGCAAAGTGCTGTCGTGTCCTGGATCGGCTGCACCTTGTTATCATGCAGCCATGCCAGACCTCGGAATGAGGGCAGCTATGCTACCCTGAGATTTGGTCAGGGCTGCAGAGCAGTCATGTAATGAGAGTCCAAGCCTGACTTGCTCACAGTGCTTTAACCCCTCTTGTGTTATTGATGTTACTGTTCAACGCAGTCTTCAATCACACTTATATATTTTTTTTTGTACCATAAGAAATTCAAGGGAGTTTCCCACTCCAGTACATCAGATTCCAAGTCTAGTTGCTAGTACTGTCATCTGACGCACTTGCCCTTTTGAATATAACCCTGTCTGTTGCCTCGTCTTCATGTGCTTTGGGGAGGTCCAGTTCAACACCCTGTGCAGGGAAGGTGGGCGATGTCCAGAGGGGTCACACGGCTGCTGAAGGCCTGCTTGGGCTGACCGCTACGCGCGTGCAGTGCTGACTGCCCACCTAGTGGGAGGGTGAGCCGAGTCTCTTGAGTGCCTGGAAGCTCTGGGCACGGCAGAGTCACTGTATTTTGTAGGTCGTAGTTGCTCATTAGTGTAACTCAGGTGTTGGCGGAGAGGTTGAATGAACTTTTGAAACAGCAGCTTTCTTAAGGGAAACTGGCAAATGTCCCAGAAGTAGCAGCTTGTTTGAGGAATGAAATCCTTCTTTCCCTTCCTTTGCAGGTCCTCCTCTTAGTGTTTCTGTGCCAAAAGGTGAAGATGCTGAAGTTCATGTTGTGCTCCCTGGATGACAGAGCTTCTAAGATTTAACATCCTCCAGCCTGACACCCCTTCTCTCCTACAGGGATGAGTTGAATCAATACCTGCTGGTTTTGGATATCATTATAGAGCCACTGGATGTCCATGAACTTGTCCAAACAAGTCCTTAGGTAAAGGATGGGATTCATCTCACCTGACTGTGCACAGCTGCATCCAGACTTGTTTTCTAGGCTCTTTTCATGGGAAAGAAATGGGCACTAGCACAGCTACTCTGACCCGTTTGGAGTTTCTCACCAAGGTCATGACCCTGTTCTGTAAATGCTTGTTTTTCCTACTGGTGGTTAAAGGCGCCTGGGCAACCTCAGAGTCTGCCCTTGAGTCCAGCCGGGTGAGACATCCCAGGGTCTGCACTGGGCATATGGAGGTCCTGGGCAGGTTGGTAGTGTTGGGGGAATGGTGCTGCGTGGGGTGTGGAAATCGACTGAAAGTGAGAGAAAAAGATGAGCCATTCCTGGGATTCAGACATCTCTGCTGCCTGCTGTGTTTGCTGCAGTTTGCTCCATTTCTGTTTGGTTTTGTGAGCACAAGAATATGTGGCAGAGAGAGCAAAACCGCGTGGCAACAGAAGTGAGATGAGAAATGTTGAGCCCAGGGAAAGGAGTGAGTGTGGAGGAAGAGGCGGGGGCTGGGATCGGAGCAGAGCCCCCAGGTCCCCCATGGGCTTGCAGGGGTCTCGCAGGCACCCGAGGGTCTGTGGTGGAGAGGGCTGCCTGCCGCGGGGACCACGGCACCGAGACCCCTCTCCTCCTGCGGTGGTTCCCTGGGGAGTCTCTGGCCCTCGGCGCGGGGGTGAGTTATCACCCTCAGCGTTCAGCGTGTGGAGTGCCAGGTGGGAAAGGGGATTTTATAATGTTCCTGTATTCAAATTAAATGTCTTGTTAATTTGAAACAAATATTTAAATTACTCAAATGAAAGGGGCAGAAAATTCCTTAGTGATAACCTTTGTTCACCTCTTTTCTCCGTTTTTTGTTACATCCTTCCCTCTTGGCCTTTGATTGCTGTTTACCAGAGCTGCATCAAAGCAGGTTCCCCCCGTGGCTCTGGGCTACGGCGCAGCCCGTAATCCAGCATCTTGTCAGCCACTGGAGCTCTTAAACCAGCCTCAGTGTCTGTGCCAGGAACTGAACCACTGCTCTTCAAAGCAGCGGCCGGTTCCCCGCTCTCCCGTGGTACGCGAGGCGCCAGCAGGCCACCCTCACATCTTCATTTCCAATTTCGTAAACACGCGGCAGCGAACCCCAAGACCTTCCTGAGCAGCCGCCGACCGGCAGTGCTTTCTATTCACACACGAGCGCTGGCTGTAAATGTCATATTATTGTTTTTTTTAAAACAAACGCTGTGCTAAAGCTAAGCAATGGGTTGTGTTGTTTGCTCAATATTAGAGGCTTGTATGGAGTGGGGTTTGTCCGGCACATCTTATTTCATGACAACCCCTATGTTACCTCCCTGTAAAGCGATTCAAAGCGCTGCTCAGTGCATGGTTTCACTGCAGCACAGTAACAAAATGCTTAATACTTTAAAGAGGGAGTTCTAAAATTTAATAGTTTATTTTATTATTACTCTTTTGGATGTAATTAACTAGGGATGCACTTCAATCTGTGTCCTCCTTGCTAGTGAAACGTATTTTTATGTTTCACTCGGGGGAGGGAGGTGGAAGTCTGTCAGACCATGGGTCTCTCCCTTGATGCACATTATTAGAGTCTTTTTAGAGACAAGCAGGCAATTTTGCTGTCATTGGTCTTGTTCAAATAGAGGGTGTTTATCTACGCAGTCCTCCGGGGAAGGGTGTCAGGGAGGGATCAGCCAGCAGCTGCCGCAGGTACGGCATGCTCCTTTGCCTCTCCTCCAGCAGTGGGCTTGCTCAGCGCTCCTTTCGGAAGCATCGCTCGTCAGGATCCTTGTCCTGACTCCAGGGCACACCGCCGGATCTGGTGCTGGGCTGAGGTGGGATTGCAGGATCCCATCAGAGGAAAAGGGAGCTTGGGCGGGAGGAGATGGTGCTGCTGCTGGGAGGTTCATAAGGTGGTGCCTGGTGCCGTCTTCCTAAAATTTAGCTTTAAAACCTGCTCCCACCTCCCATATGGAGCAGAGGCTTCTGCTCAAGTGCACAGGCTTTGCTTGTCATGTGAACCCAGGCGGGCCAAAGTTTATGTGTGATAGTGCTAAAAAATAAAGTCTTTGCAAATATTATTGTGTATTTCCACACTGCCCACAGCTTGAGGCTTCACTCCAAAGCCATCACCTTTCCTGGTCCAGAGCAAAGTGAACCTGAAGAGAAAAGCCTGATCTCCCAAACTCGCGTGTGGTTCTCTGGTGAAGCTGCAGAGCCATGGAGGACTTTCTCCAGAGCAGAGGTGGGCAAGCTCCCTGGCTTCCCACCACATCCCTGTCCCTGCCTGTGCCTGTGTTGTGGGGGGGCCAAACCATGGGCCAAGGGTCCCTGTGTCCCCTAGGACACCTTCTGGCTGGGCCAGGGCCTCTGCTGAGCTGGGGAGGGGGTGGTGGGCTTCAAACACAGCCATGGGGCTGCCCCTGGGGGGGGGCTGTCCCTGCGCTTGCTGAAGGGACACGGGGGTATGGTTGCTCGTGCAGTTTCCTTTTTGGCAGCTCCGGGCTGAGCAAGGAAGGCGTGGGGGAAGGAAAGCCCTTGGCGTAGCTGTTATGGAGCACGCTGTGCGTTAGCATCCTGCAGCAGCTGAGGGGGGGTGCGCGGCATAATTGCAACCCGAATAAGGTTTCCAGAAGCGGTGCTGGTGCCTATTGCTCGTGCTGGTGACTGCTGGTGGTGCCGGCTGTGCAAAACCACACACCCACCCCTTGGCTAGGGGTGTCCGGAGTGCTAGCGCAGGCAGGAGGAGGAGAAACCAAACTCTTCAGGACAGCACTGTCAATTTTGTAGAAAAAACGGATGTGGGGATACGGCTTACACAAGCATCCGGCTCCGTCTGTCTGTGGTTGTGCCAAGGCAGACTCTCTGTGGCGCTGGTGGGGCCCCAGGGGTCACAGAAAGTCCTGCAGCTCTGCTGGCAGAGCCTGTCGCTTCCCGTGCGAGGGCTTATGGTGGGGCTGGATGCGGGAGAAGCATAGGGAGGCGCTCTGGGTGCTCAGCCTGGGCTCTGCATGAGGACTGTGCCATCTGAAGCACCAAGAGCTGCACCGTCAGACTTGCCTTTCAAGTGGTTTCTCACACAGGACCTACACAATTGCGTATGTTCTGAGAGAAATCCTAAGAACATGCATTTTCCTTTCTGTCTGGCTCTTTGCTCTAACAAGATACTCCTCCTGTGAAGCCTATACCTATTTTGGATGCTTAAGCCGATTTTGGCTGAGCTTCCTACCCATGACCTACCCTGTCCCTGAGTACTGATTGCTCTGAACCTCTGTGCCGGCCCGAAGCCTACACCAGGTGTATGCTTTCTAAATACTGACAATGTGGTGCTGCCTGCCCGCTCCTATGGTGCACATCGCATCCCGCCTCTGGGGGCTATTGGGTGCTGTCTTCACCTACAGTCTTGCTGGTAATACTTACAAACACGTGGTTGCAAAACCGTTTCCTTTTGCAGCCTTCCGCCGGGTGACTGGTTTAGGTCTCGTTGACCACACTCCTCCTAATGTAGCCTGAGCTGTAGTTAGTCTTATGTGGGATGCGAGCGTGCTGTGGGCTGGTACCCAGCCCCCGGGGCTTTGCAGGGGTCCTCTCCCGTCCCGTGCTGGTCCTGGGCTCTGCTCTCCGCTTGGCTGCTCGCTCCAGCGCTGCTCAGCCCAGCGGAGCACGACCTGGGGCCAGCAACATATGGCAGGAGAAAGGCAATTTAGGACAGGCCTAGAAATCAGAGGCAGAGTTGTTACAAGCTGGGTTCACTGGCATGACATGAAAGACGGTATTGGTGCCTGCCGGAGCCCGGCCTCCTCTGTCTCTCCTGGTGGCTGCCGGCTCCCGCAGCACCAGTAATCCCTGCCGCAGCGGCTGCAGAGGGGTTCAGGGAAAAGGATGTGAGTGGAATTAGCAAATTCCTCCATCCACGGCAAAATTTTTAATCATATTTGATAGTGTTTCGGTCAGTTCACAATTGTGAATTTCTTAGGCTTTATTTTTTTGCTGAAAAAGTTGAAATGAAACAGTTTGATGTTTCGTTTTTAGTTTTACTTAAATGCAGTCAAAAGATACACAATCTGGAAATGCTTGATTTGCTTATGTTTCTGATAGAAAGCTTTCTGTCCTGTTCTCTTTATTTCACTGAGAAAATTATAAACTTTTTCCAAGGTGGTTTGTTTTTTTTTTAAAATCTTTGATCTGGTCACAGAATCATAGAATGGTTAGAGTTGGAAGGGACAACCCCCCTGCCCTGGGCAGGGACACCTCCCACTAGACCAGGCTGCTCACAGCCCCATCCAGCCTGGCCTTGGACACCTCCAGGGATGGGGCATCCACAACTTCCCTGGGCAACCTGTTCCAGTGCCTCACCACCCTCACAGTAAAGGATTTCTTCCTAATATCTCATCTAAATCTCCCCTTTTTCATTTTAAAACTATTACCCCTCATCCTATCGCTCCATTCCCTGATATAGAGTTCCTCACCAGCTTCCCTGTAGGCCCCCTTTAGGCTCTGGAAGGCCGCTATAAGGTCCCCCCAGAGCCTCAACTCTCTCAGCCTGTCCCCACAGGAGAGATGTTCCAGCCCTCTCCTAGAGGGTCTTACTCATCAAAGAGTAAAGGCCACTGTCCTGATCTCTTGTTAAGATTTTTTTTTTTAAGACAACCTGTTTTGTGAATGACTGCAGGTGACATGGTGGATAGTGAGGCTGGAACAGCTATGCCCCGTGGTTGGCCATTATAACCTGGGAAATCTAAAGTGGCCAGATTGGGAGGATGGGACAATGTGGTGGCCAAGTAACCTCTTGGGAGGCCTTTGCTAAAAGCTGTGGTAACTGTGGTCTGTGTGCAGCCTCCTTCGTCTTTTTTCAAATTCCAGTATGTAAGAAAAACCAAGAAATGACATGTTATGGGAGAGACTCTCTCAATACGCATAATATTGTGAGTTAAAAATTTGGAACGTCAGGTGTAAATGTTTATTATAATACTCAAAATAATGCCTGAGATTTTCACCCATGTATTATCCTAGAATAATTCATGCAGAATCATGACGTTTAAAGAAATATGTTTGAGTGTATGTTAACGATGTGATAGTGAGAGATTTGGCTCCTTGTCTCTTCATTAAGGACAAATTCACCCCGAGGGTGTACTCTGATCTTGGCAAATAGTATTATAATAGTGAAAGAATATTGCCCACTGGATAGCAGAAGCTGATGATTGAATTTAAGTGTGTATTGTCCACATAAAGCAAACAATGTGCCTTTTTTTTTGCCTTGAGTGTGAACATTCATCACTGGTGCTGAAGATGGAAGATGCGTGCTTGCTAATTATTGTGTTTTTAACTGATAATATACTGTAAGTTTTGTATAATACAACTGTGACCTTATAGAGAACGGAAGAGATGACAGCAGGCCCATAATTACAGTATGCTGAAGAAATGCTTGTTATTATCTACTATTTTTAGGACCGGTGTGCATAGCTTCTTAATTTACATAAGCTTTAGACATTCACACATTTTCTGTCTTTGCTTATGGATGATAAATTTCATTCAAATGAAAGATGAAGACACCGTGTTAGGTGAGAGGTTAGCCAACTGGGAGCTTGATTACTGTGAACAACAAAAGCTTCAGTGCCAACAGAAAAAGGAATATTTATTTGAGAAAGAATAGTTTAACCCAAGATTTATAACATGAGAACCGCAGCATTCAAATGGAGTCTTGATAACTTGTGATTTGAGAACTGGTTAAATGATTATGTGGGAGGGGAAAAAAAAAAAGATGGAAAAAACTCCTCTATAATCTGTATGTCACAGGGAGGGTGATTATTGCAACGTGTTCTTATTGGGGATGAACGCGTTGTGCTGATTGAGTGCCCTGTTGAGTGCTGAGGACACAAAGCATGTTTCCAGGAGGTACTGTGGATCACCACTTCGCTGGTCCACCTGCCCCGGCTGCTCGCCGAGCTGCTTCCCTCGGCTCTGTTGAAGGCAACCGCCCTCGAAGGCTGGTGAGATGTCTTGGTTTGGGGATGCCGAGGTACAGGTAGATGCTGTGTGCTCTCAGGGTGGCACGCTGTACCCCAGTGGAGGCACAGGATTCGGGCAGGTGAAGATTGCCCACCCTCCTGGGGGTCCCAGCCTCTCACTTGTGCCATGCCCGGTGCTGCCCCTAGAATCACAGAATTGCCAAGGTTGGAAGGGACCTTTCAGATTGTCTTGTCCAACCATCATCCCACGGAGAAAGGCTGCTTTTGCCTCACCAACAACGCTGCCCAGCTGCTGGCAAGATGATGCCGGTCACCAGCAGGGCCACCAGCGACATGCAGTGGCACTGCGTTGGCAGCTCTGGCACTGTCATGGGCACGCTGTGCAGTGCTCTGGCTACCAAGCAAGCTAGAGGAGATGCTAGACCAATACTGAATCCTGCTTTGGCCCTGGAAGGAGCCCTGTGTGATAACGTTGGAGCAAATTTTACCCTATCATCTCCCTCAATTAGCTTTTCTGGCCGCAGCCTGTGTGTTCCCGGGTCAGAGCATTGTACAGCCCCATCTCTCTCACCAGGGAGAGAGAGGCTGCCGGTCCGGGCAGCCACATGAGGCAGCATCGAAAAGCAGGCAGTGGTGCTGGCTGAGCAGAGAGCTTTGGGTTGCCTGGTTTCGGTCCAGCGACTCTGGTGACCCATGGGTGCAGAGGTGGTAGGCTGCTCAGCTTCCTTCTGCTTTCTGCAGTCCTCACAAGGCTGTTCCTTGCGTTAAAAACCAGAGAAAGCAAAGAAATACACAGCTGAGGCGGACACAGAAGAAAAGCTTGTTTGTACTCATTACACCGGAGGATATTTCGAGATCAGATCATCCATCGGAAAATATGACCTCTTGTAATACTGCCAAACAAGGTCAGGGATGCCTGCGCTTCTCTGCCTCATGCATAAGTTCGAGCTGCCTGGAAGCACCTTCCAGTGCTACGCCCGAGTTTTCCAAGTTGAAGGAAAAAAGGGAATTTGTTCATCGGGGCTTGACCTCTTGTTTTTCTGCTTTGTTTGCCCTGTTTTGGCTCCCTTTCCTTGTACTGATGCTTTCGGTTGTGTTTCACATTTCAAGTGTGAGCGATTCCATGTGAGGAACGTCATTCATCAAAGCAGCCGAACAAGTTGCCCCGTACAGAGCTGCCATGTAACACGCACGCCCAGTCTCCTCTTAATCTGTTTTCTGTCCTGTTTTCATCCTAATTTAGGTGGACAGAATTGTGACCCTGAGGTCTGCAGAGCCCGCAGCAAACCGCAGTCAATGCAGACCTTCGTAGGCACTGGGAATTTTTTAGACGTAACTGGTTGAAGGTGCTGGGCCCAAGCCAACAAGCCCGCCTCTTCTCCTGGAGAAAAGAGTGTTCCTTGTCTGTTTTTCCTAGGGAGCAGTTTTTGACGCTGGATGCTAATATAATTTGTGTCTTCACTTTCTGCCTATATAGGATGCTGCAAATGAAGAAAAAATGAATTCTCCATCGTACGGTGTGAAACCAGCACTCCTACAGAAATCATTCGTTTCTCGTGTTTGCGCTGGCATTAGGTAGCACTGGGCAGGAGCCTTTGCTGAGTGTGTGGGGCTGATCCCACAAACCTCCGCTCATTGAAGCGGTTTGGACAGCCTGTGTAGCAGCACGGGGCTCCGTCCAGGTAACGAAGGCAGGACCCTGGCTGAGGGATTNCTGTCTCCCCAGTACCCCTGGTCCTTTGGGACTGGTGCAGCGTTGCCCGAGGGCAGGGTGCTTCCTTTGCGATAGCCCAAATGGCTAATTATGTGGGATTTCCAGGGTGTTNGTGTAAACACTGGTTAATGCAAGCAAGTCTATCAGAAACTGGTCTGTACATATGAGGATTTAATTCGGTGGGTTTTGCTGGGGAAGAAAGCCGAGAGCTGCTTGGGCAGTGCTGTGCATCCCGCGCGGAACGTGATCTAAGCTGCCAGGCTGGAGCACAAACAGGGGGCTCAGGTACAGAAATGTGTACAAAACAGCTACGCCTCCAGCCTGCTGTTAAGCAGACCTCGTGTAGCAGCGTGGGGGGGTTAGTAACAGGGTGGGAAAGACGGCAATATGTTTGATAAAAACTTTAATTGCTAAAGGCCTTTCCCAAAGGCCAATAATGGCAAAAGGTGTAAATGGAGGAACCATCCCAGGCTGCTCTTTGGTGGCTGCGCCTGGCGCACAGATGGGCTGCTGAAGAAACTGTGAATGGCCAAACGATAACAGACTATCCAGTCATTCCAACATCAGCTCATTAGCAATCTGTCAGATATTTTAATTTGTGTACTGGTGGACTAAGCAGATATTACAGGATTGCCCCAGCTCCCAGGCATCCCTTTAACTCAGAAGGAAACAGTGAATGAATAAACCTGGTGATATGAATGAGGTTTTTGTGCCCTTGGCTTTCAGTAGTCACTGTGAGGTGCAGCCGGGGCTGTTGCATGTCCCGTGCCGTTTCCAGCCCAACAGAGGGAAAGCAGGGGGGTCTGGGGTGCTGCTGGGGGCAGGGTCTGGCTACTTCCCCCAGCCCTACTTTCCTGGGACGCTGTGACAGCAAAATGTCAGATGTCCAAATTTAATAAACCAGCAAAGCACAGGGCCCAAGATGCTGGTGGACAGTTTGGGTTTGTTTCAAATAATTCAGTAATTTTTTTAGGCAGCTCTTTTCGCTAAAAGAAGTAACCACCCATATATGATCGGATTTTTGTTACCCTCTAAATCTCTCATTAAAAAAAAAAAAAATCACTAGACCTTCTTCAGTCATATTATTCCAACTTCTAGTAGCTAATCTTCAAGTGAGAGCATCTGTGCTAGGTATTCCTGGTTCATCGACTTTGGTAAATGTAATTCCTCCAAACTTGGGCTTTCCAAACTACTCCTGGCTGAGGAGAAGAGGCTGCTCTGCTGCACAGCAGGCTCCCCGCTCGGCTGAGGTGGCTGTGCCCCGCGACAGCCCGACCTGCGTCCGCCCGGGGAATGAGCAGAGGTGTGAGCTGGGGATGCAGCCGGCAGCGGCCATACCTTCCCTGCGCAGGGTGGGTTGTGCGCCTCGGCCGGGGGATCGATGAGGCTGCCGCCTCGGCGAAGCATGGCCAAGGTGCTGAGCAGGAACAGGCAGGCGCTAAACGTCTGGAGGAGCTTTTCATTAGGCTTCATTTTGTAATGTTATCGCTGAAGCTGTTGAGAATTAAGTTGTACTTACGTAATAAGAGTGATTACGACAGGGGTAATGTAGTCAAGTGTCAAAATGTAGTGTCCTTGTAGGGGAGAAGGAGTTACTGGCGGAGCCCTTCAATCATGGTGAGATCCCCCGGTGCTGCCCAGCCGGCCTCCCGGGCACCTCACGCCTCTGACATTCATAGGAAAATGTCTTTATTCCTTTAGCTTAGGCACGTCAGGGATGGATGTGAACTAAGAGCCGCTGAAAACGCTGGGATTTGCCTGTCAGGCCACAATTTGGAGATGGTATTTCTCCTAATCCGATTCAAGTTTTACATATTGGCATGAAGAATTATAATTGATTGCATTAAATTACATTGGAATCTCTCAGCTGCTTGATCAAGAAACGATATCAACTCCAAGTAGGCCTGACTATGTTGGTATTAAAAATGTTACAGGCACAGAGCCTCAGCCTGATTAATTCCTAATGAGATTTTGAAGTTCACACTATAAAATGTTCTGTCAATTAAGTCAGAAATTCATAGCAACATATTTACCTCAGTTAACAGTATGTCCTTTGAGTGCAGGGATCTCAGCTATTACAGTAGTGTTTTCTAGTTCCAGCTTCATCAAAGTCCAGTCAAATGTTCTCATTGTAATAGGTGTTTGTCTGTGGCACACGCAGTTTTTGCCTGCAAAGAACAGCTCTGTGGAATACACTCAGTGAGAAGGAAGCAGCCTAAAAGATAGTTCCAACACAAAGGCCCGTCTTTCTGTAGTGCCCTGTAGCTGGAACAAAACCAGGCAGGGAAAATCTGCTTTACCAGTAGTAGGGGGTTTTTTTGTACATGTTTATACTTCCCAGTGGGGCTGACTCCCAGAGGAACAGCATCCGTGGAAGCAGCGCTGCGCCCCACACCTCGGAGGGGCTCCCGGGGGGGCCGATTGCACCAGTCCCCAATTAACAGGGATGCGCATGCAGAGGAAGGAAAACAGTGCTTTTCTTCTCAAGGTGGCACAAGTCAAGAAAGCGCAAAGCTCGTGACAACTCCTGCGTCAGCCGTAACACAGAAAGCAGCTGGTGGTTTGCTTTAGAGAACACAGAGTGTCGAGTGCTGCTTGATCCCAGTAAGTCCCAGTTCCTTAATATCTCCGGGAAAGAATAAACTAGTAGAAGCCGAGGAGACTCACCTCTTTTTAAAGGTGAATCCCTTTTCTTCTTGCTTTTCAGGCGGCTGAAGCTCTGGCGACTGCTCTGTGGAAGGAGACAGCTCTGCTCCGACTTCCCTCCAAACCCGTCAGCAAAGGGATCTGCAGGAGGATGTTTTACAGCTTTTGAAGAAGTGATGAAGTCAGGGCGCCGAGTGGGGGGTTCAAGGTAACTGTCGGCTTTCCTGCCGCTCTCAGGCAGGGCTGCAGGCCTGTGAGACTGCAGCCTTGGGAATGAAAGAAGCGCCTGCTTCGGAGAAGTTTCTGTTACCGCTGCGTGCCAGCATCCTGTCCCAGTGTGGCGTTGTTAATATCGGGAGTGGGGAAGCCCCAGACTTGGTGCTGAGCCTCAGAGAGTTTGGAAACCCGCAGCTGCTGCCTGGGTGGCTGTTAGCTGCCAGCACAGCCGGGCTGCTGCCGTCATTTCCCTCCTAAGCACCCCTCGGACTTGTGGAGTTCTGTGATTTCAGGGAGCAGAGCAGGAAGCCACCCCTGGTGCTGCCCCCACAGCAGACATGGCCAGCCACGTGCAGGGGACGTGGCTTCGACATTATACCTTGCGCTGAGAGTAACATCATGTAATATTAACACACAAATGCTTTCCCCAGCCTTGCCTGAGACTTCGTCCCAGCTTCCTCAGGTTCAAGGTCAGAGGCAAAGGAATTTTGCAAGTTCTGCCTGTGAATATTGGGCCAGTTTTAAAACAACTGAGCTTGGTGGGGAATTTCATGCGTTTTGAGCTCTGCGAGAGGGAGAACTGTTTGGTAGAGAAATCGCCATGTTTAAAGCCCAGGAAACCGCAGTGAACTTGTGGGGTCCTTACAGCTACTTGGTTTCTCCTTAAGTCTGGTCTGGAAGGTTTTGTGGCATTTTTAATAGAGCATTTGGTTTAATAATGTTGCGTGCAAGTGTATCTTTACATAATTAGTCCAGAGATTTCAAGCAAGTGGCATGACTGTCCCTGAGTGCTTGTGAAGAGTCTCCTTTTATAAAGAAACACTGGATTTCTTCATGGCCTGTTGTATCAGCCCAGTACATTCGTTCACCTCTGTTCCTTCAATATTACCATTAGAGCATGAGCATACGTGCCCCAAGCAAGTCTGTGGTTCTGTAATCCTAAATGCTCTGGTCTCTGTCTTGTCTTTTGTTCAAACCCACTGTAAAATCATACGTATCAGAATCACAGAAGAGCTGGGGCTGTCAGGGATGCCTGGAGAGCATCTAGTCCAAGCATCCACCACTGAAAAACAGGGCCAAGGAGAGCAGGATGCTCAGGCATGTGTGCTGTTGGGTTTTGCATATGTCCAAAGATGGAGTCTACGCATCCTCTTTGTTCCAGAGTCTAACCGCTCTTCAAAGAAAAAAAATTTTCTTATGTTTAAGTAGAATTTATGGGTAAGGAAACCTATCCTTTCCAAAGGAGAAAGTGCCTGTGTCTGCACGGGAACCCAACCCTCTGCGTCAGTTGATTTTTCTTGGTCCTTGAGATCTGATTTTGGGCTTGGTGTGAGTCTGTGCACAGAGATCTTGTTGTAGCTGGAGATATGTGAGAGCTGGCATTGCACACGTGTGGGAGGTGGGAATCACTGTTGTTATTCAATGTGATCCAAATGGATATCGGGGCAGGAGTCGTGGGTTCCCAGGGAAGACTGGAACCTGGGAGATGGGACCACATGCCCCATGTCACATACCATGTCCCATCAGTGGTCTTGCGAGCAAGGTCTGGAGAGAGGAGGATGTGTTTAATGATAGAAGCCAAATGTGAACTCCCTTATCCACTGCATTTCCAAATACTGATTTGCCTTTGGTTGTCTGGAAGGGACATGTGACAGCCAGCACGGCCTGCAAGCAGTACAGGTCTTGTTGCTTAGAAATTTGGGATGAATGGCTTAGCTATGCACTTCTAAGGAGAGTGCAATGCTTTGGCTTCACTGCTGTTCTCTGGAGCCCCATGTGTGCATCTGGTCTGGCAGTTGCTTTGTTTATTTCTTGGATTATTTGGGGAAAATGGAAGAACTCATGCTGTACCATATATGACAGACGCTAGGAATCTGCTAGGATTAATGGTAGAGCTGATAGCTTCTGAAGTGTTTTAATCTGCTTGGTGCTGTTTCAGGCAGTGCTGCTCACCTAGGATCCTTACGCTTGGGACTCTTTATCCAGTTAAAATGTTGTCCAGCATGTAAAATACCAGGCTCCTGGATCAGATGACTAGTCAGGCCCTCACTGCTTTTGATCAACTGATGTTTTTTGATCAACTTCGTGTGCTGACCAAATTCCATCCCAAATGCACCCCAGCCACCTATGCAGGCAGCGAGGCTTCCCAGGAGCTCCTTTCTGACAACAGTGGGAATTCCCAGGGCAGCCTCTGGGCCTATGAGCACTGCCCTTATAGCGAGGGGTTACGAATGTCGCTTGTAGGGGTTCCTTTCATGGACTGTAAGTCCTTCCAGGCATTCGTGGTATAGCCGTCCTTCTCACCCGTGTGCATGTGGTGCATCAGCAAACCATATCACAGCCCTGCAATACCCATGTTGTCAAAGCGAATTGTGGCACTCTAGATACAAATGCCCTTTTATTTCCACTAAAGCACCGCAAGCAGCACTGACAGCAAAGCGGCAATACGTACTGTATATGCATGGGTAATAAATATTGCTGGCTTGAAATTTCTGCGCACATTGGGCACGGATTGTGTTTTACCACATCACACGATACATTGACAGCAAAGAAGTTCCTTCCCCTTAGCATAAGGTAAACAACAAACAAGCGAAGCTAGTTTGGCTGTCACTGCGATGATCAGCGGCTCCATCCAGGAACACCAAGACTCAGTATCGCTTTCATTTCACAAACAGAAGTAATGGCAAAGCCACTTCTCTCCTTGCTATCAAAAGCTTATAAAGAGACCGTTTCATCTCAAGTTTTGTGTAGGCACATCATACAAATATTTCACCAGAATACATCAGAACTGCGGCGCCGCTGCTTTCTTCACTGCTGCACGGGAACTACCAACGTAGCCACCAGTCTCTGTCAGAGGGGTTTTCATCCTGCCTTTCCTTTTATGCTTTTTTTTTTATTCTAATATTGCCTTTCTTCTACTCACTCCCCACTGCGAGGGAAGGGCAAAGCTTAGTCTAACAAGAGCTAAATAACACACAGATACATACAGATAACGGTACAGCTTTGAAGTCCAATCTAGGAAGAATGAAGGCTCCTGCAAGTTTGATGCTCTACTGGAGGTTATCTGGAGTTGGTGAGCTACCAATATACAAAATGATGTCTTTTACGGAGCACCATCATATTAGAAACTGCTGACCTATTTGCCCAACAGCAAGTGACAGGGAAGTTGCAGGTTTTCCCCTCCTCTTCAGCCATAAGTGAAGCTGGATGCGGATAACCTGTGTTATCAGCTGTTTGCAGATGCTTGAGGCATGTCACTTCGTGGGCAGCCCCCAGGAGATGGATGACTGGATTTTAGGTGAGTAGTTCAGAAAACATCACCTCTCACCAATGCCAGGGTTTCCAGGTGGGACCCCTTCCAGGTGCCCCTGAGCATGTCCATGGCTGCCATGGCCCCTAGGAGCTGGTGGGTCCAGGGCCTTGGTGGTCCATATATGCTTCAAGTGCTTCTCCTGTGAGCCTTGCTGCCAGCCTCTGGTATGCTGCCTGTCTGTGCCGCGGCTCCTGGCACCAGGAAGGGATGGTCGTGTCCATTGGAGGTGGACCAGGTGGACCTGGTCTGTATTTGCCGTGAAGCAGCATTGGATGAAAACAATTTCGCAGCAGGAGCAATAGAACTTGGGACCACGAGGGGACCACTGCTGGGGGAAGCCCTGCAGCAGCCAAGGCCCCAGAGAAGCTCTCGGCCAAAATCAGTAAATAAAATCCGATAAGGACATAAAAGAGATCAAAGCTGAAGAGTTGTGTTTGATACAAGATGACCCAGATGTTTGAACGTATCTGCCTCTAGAATAACAAGAAGATGGAAAGTCTGGTTTCATGGTGGTAAAAAAAATTAAGCAAAAATATCAGTTCAGACCGGTAGAGGAGAAAGTGAAGTCAGAGCTGCTGTGGGACGAGGGAAAGCAAAAGCTTGGTCAGGCTGCAAGAGGGTGAGAGAGAGGGGGAAAAGGGCTGCATCTGAGAGATACTGGAAGAGGTCTGCTGCTATAGCTGATT
>VXBO01010756.1:506658-521994 GCA_013400135.1 Rhinoptilus africanus | reverse complement strand
TTTTTTTTTTTTGTGTGTGTGGGACGACGAGGAACTAGGCAATTGCTTTTAAATAATGATTCGTACTTAAACACTAATCCGATGTTGTGAATCTACCCTTTTCCTAAAGCTAGGCATATTCCCTAACATTTTGTAGTGGTAAACATGTAGACCTACCGCCTATCCAGTAACGAGCGAGCATATTTGCAGTAGATTGGAAAGAATAAAACCAAACTAATGTATATTTTTCAACTTCCTGGTGCTTTAACCTTTCTTAAGAAAAGACTCGGGGGACATAATTGAAGGAAAGTGTTTTTCTTTAGCAGATGGATTGCTTTGCTCAGATAATATTTTAGTTATGCCAATAAAACGAAGGGTACCCAGAAAACCATGAAACTGCCAGCAGTTGTTAGCGTACGACTATTACCAAGGCAGAAATGAGGCCAGAGCAGTGATAAATGTGCGCATCTCTCCCTCCATCAGCTGAGGAATGACCTGGATACACTTTACATCTGAGCACCAAGTGGGCCAACATTTTTCACAGCAGCGCTTAATAGTGGACATTAACTTAGCCCTCTCCAAAAGGGCTGACCCGGAGGCTACCCTCTGCGGTTCTCCAAACTGTAATCACTTCTGCAGTCTGTAATTTTATCAAATCGCATGCACCTTTTCCAGCCACTTATTGGCCAATTAAGTCAAGTTCTCACTGAGGGGGTCCAGCTGGCTTCAAGTTATCTTAGATGAATTGATTGAAGACATTCTGCAATCTATGAACCCAGTTTAATGATCTAGGTGATAATACTTGTAATTCTTCTCAGTCAAGGGAATTTGCTGCAGCTGTTGTCTGCAAATCCGTGTTCTGATACAGTGAAGTACCAGAAGAGCGTTAATCCGCCCTCAGAGTTTTATAGCGATGGCTGCATTGTGAAATGGGAAATTTAACATTCACACAGCATTGCCAAGCGGAGACAATTTTTTTGTTGATGTGTTTTTTATTTTATTCTATTGTGAGTGTTAAAGAGGTTACGTGGAAGAATACATTATTGATAACACTTAAAATTGGAGACTGTACAGCCGTATAAAACAGCCTACTAAAATATTGCATAAAATGTTTGAGCTGGAAAATGAGGTTTGCCTCAGAGCACGAACATACGATTTTTAAAATTCAGCGGTGGAGCAGAGCTCCAGAAATAAAGCCAGTGGGCCAGATCAGCTTCCCCAAGACATTCCGACTATCGGGAGTGGGTTTTGCTATTCCAGAGTTACGCTGGTGTAAATGAGACAATAATCTGTCTCTCTTAAAAAAAAAAAAAAAAATTGAAATTTGGCTCTTTTATAGAAGACATAAATACATACAAGGGAACAGGTGCCACTTTCAGCCATGCCAGTGTAAACCAGGAGTAACCCCACGCTTTCCTGGGGTAAACTGGTGAAGAATCTGCCTCTGAGACTGGAGCCCTTTCCCTCCCCAGATTCCGAGCCCTTGAAGTGCTAATGAAGGAGTGCCATGCTTTGACACAGGCCTGAAGTGCGTCTCCCAGACCTGCAGTTGCCTGCATGAGGACCTGCGAAAACAAAGAAATAATCATATTTGCTTGCTTCAGTGGCATGCGCCTCTCTTCTGAGTCCCAGGAATGTTAATCCCCTCCCTACGAAACTAATAATGTAACTAACGCTAGGGAATATTTTTCGCGTTGAAATTTCAAAATACTTAGTAACGAAATATCCTATAGTGCATCTGTGAAGTTTCCGATTGTGAAAGGGAATGGCTGGGGTTTGATTTCCCTGCAAAGGCGGCAGCTGCGGTATTAATTTATGCTATGCTACAGACACCCATTCGCTTCCCAGTTGCGGGGACTTCCCCTCCCGCGCGGTGTGATTGAGCCCGGCTCTGCCGACGCCTGCCTTGCTGAGAGACTGCTGCTTTTGATGAGATTTAATACTATTTTTTTTTTAGCTGTAGGATGCTGGGAGAAGTAACTTTTTTTCTTATGGGGCATGATTTCACAGAGCGATGTGGGTTTTTTCAGAGTTACGTGGGGTTTCCAACCCCCACCCAGCTCTCCCCGAGCCTGGTGTCAGAGACCTCCCGGCTGCCGTGGCCGGAGGGCTGTGCTGGGGAAGGAAAGCCCTTCTTCCCACTTCAGCCTCGACGCATCCTCACATGGAGCCAAAGCCTGAATTCGGTGGGACTGCTCATTTTTGGTGGATGCAGATTAAGCTGTGTTGGCAAACTCAGGTCTGAGTTAGTCAGCCATAGTTAGTCAACTAACTATACCTGTTTCTAGCATTAGTCTTTGAGGACTTATGCGATACTTGAGAAGCGTTGTTAAGAGAATCTAAAATGAGGATCTCCTCTCTTGTGACGTTTGGCTGGCTGAGGGAGGTGGCGTGGTCCCACAGATCGAAGAAGTTGAGCTGCTTTGCCTCGGTGAGCTGCTGAGGGGAGCCATGATGCCTCTGGCACATCCCTTTCCCGTCTGCAAAGCGAGGATCATGCAGCCGACCACTCCTGCGGAGCTGCGGGGGGCTGTGAGCTTAGGGCATTTGGGTGCCAACATTAGGGCAAGTAAGTTGGATTGAATCCCTGTGGATTCACATGCCACAGATAGATGTCTGGGACCCCAATCCTTTGGGAAGGTGGACCCTTGGCAAGGGCCCCTGGGCAGCGCCTTGGCCATGGCCCTCTCCTGCTGAAGGTGGCCATGGCCAGGGTAGGGATGGCTCCGCTGGCCGGGTATAAGGCAGAGCTTTCCAGGGGATTCAGGGGATGAGCGCAACGGGAGGCGGGGGGGAAGAAAGGGGGTCAGACATGTGCTGCCATTTATGAAATTAGTGAGATGTGAGCAGCATGCAGGAGTAGGAAACATCTTTGATGCTAACCGTAGAAAATAACTCTGAAATTAACTGCACCGAGGGCATGCTCCTGCCTGACTGGGTTGATCTGCGCGGAGCCAAGCCTCAGTGTCGAGTTGGCCATGCTTCAGCGGACACACATTTTACTTGCCGTGCTATCGCTGCTCAGAAGGGAGAACAGGGCCGGGGATCTCTCCCTGTAGCGGGGCTTAGATTAAAGCATATATGACTAAGGAAGCCTGGTATGGCCACAGAGAACATCTTGTTCCCCACATTTAGCCATGGGCAATGTCAAGTACTATATGTTACATGAGTGCTTTTCTCCAGTCCTGTAGGCCTTGTTTTAGACATTGACTGTGCGAGTCGAAGAGCTTTGCTTTAAAATAACAGTCCTCCAAACAAACAGTGGATTTTTCATCTTCACCAACCGGAACAGCAGCTCCCAAACTAGAGGGCTGCCTCGCCTGGGACAGAGAGGGGCTGAGCAGAAAGCAAGGGACCTGCTGATGCAGAACCGCGGCTGTGGAGCCGGATGCATCTCCTGGCGGGGCTTTGCCGGAGCCAGGCACCGCTGCGGCAGTAGCTGTGGTGCAGTGTTACATTTTCACCACGGATGCACTAAAAAGAGGGGTTAATTAGCACGGTTGCCTTTGATCCTCTGCTTGCAAGGGAAGAGAGAGTTTAGCCGGTAACACCAGCCAGCTTCCAAACACTGTATGGATTTTGGCAAGAGGCAGCACAGTCATAACATTTGAATATTATCACTTTATAGCTCCGCCACACTAACAACTGCTAATTAGGCAGCTTGGGCATGGCTGAGCTCTGCCTTGAACCTTGTGTAGTAATTTACACCTAAACGCAGCTACAGCTCTGGTGTGGGAATGCTTTACACCCAGTTCACATGTATGGAGACGATTAGCGGTGGCGAAGCCAGCTGAAAGCCTGATATTGGATTCCTCTTGCGTTCGTCCTACCCCTTCTCGGCACTTAATTTTGCTTTCCTGGAACACCCACAGGTAGAGTGTGGGAAAAGCCTGGGCTCGCAGCTCATCCACCACGGCATCTTCGGAGAACTTGCCGTGCTAACTCCCAGGATGGAATACATTGCAGCAGAGCACAACCACTTTTAACTGCCCCAGGGAATTCATCCTCCAAATAACCTCCCATAGCTTTATCGAGATCTGGAGACGTGTTTTCTTTCCATGCTGATAGATTTTTTTTTTTTTAATTTTTTTTTTTGCTTTGCCAACAGCAGTACTAAAGTTGAAATCTTTGATGCTGTATCTTTGAGTCTCCATTTCTCATTGTGCACACGGACTCACAAACCTGCCAGCTGTGATTTGCAGTGTTAAATTCTGCCCCCCATGCACCTATTATTATTACTAAGGCAATGGGGTTTTCTGCTCCTCATATGGCCGTTTGCAATTAAAACAGCAGCACTCTGATAATCCTCTGCAGCTGGGTTGTCTAAGGTGTCATAAATAAGTGGTGAGTGTGGGTCTCTTGCCCCAGTGGTGGCCCTATTGATCTGAGGCTGTTGTCGCTGCTGGAGTTAGCCATCAGCTGAGCCACACATCTAGAAATCACTGACTGTTGTAAGTACTGTTGGCATCTCATTTCTAATGAGCATTGTGTTCCTGGTGTCCCCAGCTACAGACCTTCTCCTGCTGAAGGCAAGTTGAGGTTTCATGGAAGAGCTTCTCCTCGCCTGCTCCTCTCCCTTGGCTTGCAGGTAAACGCTGGATTTTCAGAGCCTCCTTCTTCAGCTCTGTTCCAGGCTTGGTTCTGAGCCAGCGGGACCATTTTCCTGGGCTGGGTTTCCTCTCTGGGAGTGGAAGTCATTTCTCAGTCCCTGGGGAATGGGGGTACCCATGGCATCTGATGGCAGCTACTCCCTGATTTGCAGCGCAAAGGAAGTGGAATCACCCCAGTTAAACGTATACTTATTCTTTTAAAATCATACCAGTTTTTCTTTCTTTAAAAAGAAAGCAGCCGGGGCATTATATAAACAGACAGAAAATAAGGGTGAGTCTGATGGATATTTCTCTGGGAAAAGCCCAAAATGCATACCTCATTATTTCTTGGACTACTTTAAAATCAAATACGTCTTTCCCTTATGATATACTGTCCTCAGCGCTGGTGAGGGAATAGACCTGGATTACATTTGTAATGAAAGCTAGGAGAGAGTGGATTTTTTTTTTTCAGTTGCCTAATTGTTTTTATACTTAATTACTAAGATCCAGAGCCCTGGGTACTTCATTCAAGGTGTCTACAAACGGCTAGAGAACAAAGCAGGACTGTGTATTTCTGCAGGGTTTAGACTTTAGGTGCGTAGCACGGCCTGGGGATTTGGGCTTTTTCTGATGGTCTGTGTTGCAGCTCTTTAATAAAAAGGGAAGTTAGCAAGGAAAGCTCACAATCAAATAAACAACAAAAGG
Source organism: Rhinoptilus africanus (assembly GCA_013400135.1). Lineage (NCBI taxonomy): Eukaryota > Metazoa > Chordata > Aves > Charadriiformes > Glareolidae > Rhinoptilus > Rhinoptilus africanus. The sequence goes on along the minus strand of VXBO01010756.1, from coordinate 516,721 downwards.
GCAAAACTGTATTTCACCCTCTGTAATTCGACCTGTAAGAAATGTAAATCACTCATCCAGAAGAGAGGGATTTTCAATTAGTCCTGTTTTCTTAAACATGCAAATCCCCCAGCCATGTTTAGCAGCACAGTTTTGCCCTAACTCTGCAGAGAATTCCCAAGCAACCTTTAATAGACGGCCATGCCTTCAGGCTTGTCCACTTATGTTTTCTCTCCTGCCTGGGCACAAGATAGATTATGCATATTATTATTCATAAGTGCCACCTATTGAAAGCATAACCACAGGCACGTTTGCAAATGGTGGGCTTGCCCCAGCTGTCCCCGCTCATGCGAAACATTCCTGCTCTCCGACGGACCCCTCCAAACCGTGCCCTCAAAATACCCGCTATTTTCTTGCCGGGCATCCTGGCATGCAGAAAGAGTTGCAAAATAACCCACGGACTTCAAAGGCAGCTAAAATTAAGGAGGATGTTTCCCCATTTTCCTCCCGCAGAGGTACTTCCCAGCTGATGCTTTTGTTCGTCTCTCCCTGACCCTGAGGCTGGCGCTGCCTTGCAGGGCGATGGGGAGCAAGATCCAGTCCAGGGTGCCAGGAATCATGGAAGGCAGCGATGCCACATCTCTTTAAATATGTATCCTTCATTAAAGAAAGGCATTTCTCTGGCCGGTACAGGAAATAATAAATGGTTAGTACAGAAGAACAGAGAAGTAAATAGGTAATAGTCTCACATGACTAGATGTTACTTGACCCTTCTTAGAGAAAAGGTAAATATAACTGCTTTCCTAGTGGCAATTAATTTTGGTTTTAACTAACTATATATATTATTTTACTCTGCCTTTGCATATTAAACCATTTTCCTGTGCATTTGAGTGTGTTGGTATAAAGAGCAGAGCTTTCTCTTCCTCAGCTGCACAGGATACAAGTCCTTTTCACTTTGCCGTAAAATGATTTTTTTTTTTTAATAATAATTACGAGCTAGGAAGTAGGAATAGTATTTAAATAAATGTTTTGAATGCTGGTGGCTAGAATTAAGCATAGCCCTATGTTTCTACAAAAGGTCAATTGTGATTCTAATTACTCTTATGTAAACTAGCTCAAGTTTGAACCGCACAGTTATAATTAATATATATGCCTTCTTGCCAACGATGTGCATTTTTGATCATTAGGATCTGGACAGCCTTATTACGTCTGGACAGTCTGAATGAACATATGAATGGATGTGAACCTCTTCAGGCTGATTTTCTGTTACACCAGTTTTATGATGATGTAACTGCGTTAGCTCTAATTGCATCGCCCTGAGATAAACCTGGGGCAGTGGCGTGGGGCAGGAGCTGCGTGGTGCTCAGCGCTCCTCTGCTACTGCAGGATGTTCAGCAAGGAGATGTGAGCGAGGCCTAGAAATACAGTTGGGATGTCTCCCTTAGAAAGGTCTTACTCATCTCCAGAAAGAGCAGAGTGGCCAATAAACGTACAAGAGTCTTCTTGAGATTTTGAGGGGGTTTGGGTTTTGTTATTTTTTTCTCTCTCTCCATGGAAAGGTATGGTGGGAAGTCTTTTCCCTGGTGGTGGATGGGGCTGAGCTGTGTGATAAGATGTGCAGCTGCTTCCTCACCCTGCAAAGGGCTCTTGCTTTTGGCTTCCAGACATCAGCGAAGCCTGAGAAACCGTTGCCCAGCCGCATGCCCGAGCGCAGCCCCGGTGGGCAGCAGGAGCCACACGGCCGGCCATCCCTGTCCTCTTGGGCTGCCCTGGAGCCCACGGGCACAATCCGAGTCTGCCCAGTGCGTTGCTGTTCTCAGGTACCAACCAAACAGCAAAGGCAGAATGAAAACTTAGTATCCCAATGCACTTTTTCACCATCCTTTTCTTTCCCTGTGAAGGATGCAGGATGCCGAGCTCCATCTCTGAGCGGGTCCAAAGCTGGGCTGTGTGTTGTCCTGCCCCTGCCTCACCACCAGCACCAGCTGGGATCCAGCCAGCAGCTCCCAGACACCAGCCCTGGTGGACGTGGGCTTGGACGAGGACTCTTCACACCATCCTGGAGATTAGACAGGTACCTGCTGGAAAACCCACTGAAGGGTGTGAAAGCCTGATGGAGGGGTGTTTTCACTGCGCGCTGTGGGTGGCACTGGGTGGGAAGGTTAGCCTAGGAGCAGCAAGCCCTGGGCAGTGGAAGCAATGGCAACAGAAGCACCCCTAAACCAGGGCCATGGAGGTGGGCTGGGCTCACGCTGAAGGTTGGATATTGCAGTGCCAGGGAATTGCAGGTTTTCATCGCACTCGGCAGGGAATTTTTTAAATAGATGCAATTAAAGGGGAGATGTAAGGAGAGGGATGCCCAAGTTGTACCGCATGGCCTTTATCTCCCAGCTAGCTGGGCTCGCCTCTGGAGAGGGCTTTGCCCATACCCCTGGCTGACAGAAAAGCCTGTGAAAAGCATGAGCGCACTTGTTCCCACACGGATGTGTGTTGCAGATGGAGTGGTGCACCTTACCCAGAGAGAGAAGCAGCAACATATTTATTGGTATAAAACAAAGTTTGACGGTAAATGTGGAGATGTGTTCTAACAAGATTCGAGATGGCAAGGCACACTTGGTTATTTACTGCACAGAGGAGGGGGACAGACAGAAGGGTTAGGGAGACCCTCCTGTTGAGTCACGAGATTCAGAAAGGACGCTCTTGCTTTCTAAACTCCTTCTCAGAGAGGAGTCTAGGTGCGGCGGGATCCAGTCCTACTCCCACACTTGGTCAACAGTTTATAACTAAAGGGTTATTTTTGCACAATCAATCCTTCATATCACTTAGCTAAGATTTCAAAGTTTAGCATGATATTAGTCACTTACCAAGGATCTGTGCAGCAAGGAATCTCCGAATCTTGAGAAGTAAACCTTGAGTGGGTGTCTCTGCTCAAGGGGAGATATTGGTGTGCAGCCTCCTGCTGTTCAGGAGAGCTCAAAGGGCTCTTGGGCTGTTGACTGTTTATGGGAATAAGGTGATTGACCTAAAGTCATATTTGCATATTGACCGTAGAACCAGTATTGCGGTTAGGTGGGCGCATTGCTCAACTTAGCCCTTGGCGATTGTGTTGTTATCTGTCTCCCTGAAACCACGCTCAGCCTGGATGCAGCCACCGCGACCAGATGCACCCATTGTGACCACCACGGGTGGCTATTGCTTGGGCAGGGTGATGGGAGATAAAGGTCAGGTTGGCGCCTGGGGAGGGGGAGGACACCATCACAACGTGGGGGATACCCCAGAACCTGCCTGGGGTAGATGTTCTGCTGCCCTCAGCAGAGGAGAGAAAGCTGGGAAGGAAACCTCGATACCTCTGCTTGCTGCTGCGTGCTTGCATGGTGGAGGCGAGCACAGGAAAATGTCCCCATTTCAAATACGCTTGACTTGTCCCTCTGTCACCCCTGGAGCCGGGTTTGCTCTGCCCACCCTGTCCTCAGTGGAGGGTNGAGTCTAGGTGCGGCGGGATCCAGTCCTACTCCCACACTTGGTCAACAGTTTATAACTAAAGGGTTATTTTTGCACAATCAATCCTTCATATCACTTAGCTAAGATTTCAAAGTTTAGCATGATATTAGTCACTTACCAAGGATCTGTGCAGCAAGGAATCTCCGAATCTTGAGAAGTAAACCTTGAGTGGGTGTCTCTGCTCAAGGGGAGATATTGGTGTGCAGCCTCCTGCTGTTCAGGAGAGCTCAAAGGGCTCTTGGGCTGTTGACTGTTTATGGGAATAAAGTGATTGACCTAAAGTCATATTTGCATGTTGACCGTAGTACCAGTATTGCAGTTAGGTGGGCGCATTGCTCAACTTAGCCCTTGGTTATTGTGGTGTTATCTGTCTCCCCGAAACCACGCTCAGCCTGGATGCAGCCACCATGAATAGATGCACCCATTGTGACCACCACGGGTGGCTATTGCTTGGGCAGGGTGATGGGAGATAAAGGTCAGGTTGGTGCCTGGGGAGGGGGAGGACACCACCACAACGTGAGGGATACCCCAGAACCTGCCCGGGGTAGATGTTCTGCGCTCAGCAGAGGAGAGAAAGCTAGGAAGGATACCTCAATACCTCTGCTTGCTGCTGCGTGCTTGCATGGTGGAGGCGAGCACAGGAAAATGTCCCCATTTCAAATACGCTTGACTTGTCCCTCTGTCACCCCTGGAGCTGGGTCTGCTCTGCCCACCCTGTCCTCAGTGGAGGGTGGTGAAGGGCAAGCAGCGCTACTTAGCGCTGGGGGGTTCCCAGGGCCCAGGGGGGAACCTTCCTCGTGGGAAAAAATGGGTATTACTGCTCCTTCTCCTCCCTCACGCTTTCTGCCAGGGATGGGTCAAAACCTGTGGTCAGCTCTCCAGAGCCGCCTGGGGAAATCACGCTGGGCCTGCGCCCCTGGTACCTCCTGAGCAGTGGTGGGGGAGGCACGATCAGAGGTTGATACAAACCTCTGACCTGGGGAGAAACCCAATTCTTTGTTTTTAAAACCCTCTCAGGTCCCCTCTCCAGCCCATGAGGCCAGTCCTGGCTCACACCAGCCTTGGCACAAGTGTCTTGGGTGCCTGGATCTGCCTTGCAACACCCCCTGGGCACCTTCAGCACGAAAATTCCCTATTCCCTGGCTCTGACCCTCCCAAACCCCTTGCCATCTCTCTCCACAGCGGTGAAACATCGTCTCCTCTCAAATGTCACTGGAAAATGTTGCTTAACCTTGGCGCGTCTCCCTCTCCCTCTTCCTTCGCTGTTATTACCCTGCACCGTAATTGCGCTAGTGGCTGTGGAAGCGCTGGAGCATGGCTTTCCAGGGAGGCAGAACGTGGGCCGCTGCCATGGCGTGGGATAAAGGGCTTCAGCCGTGACCTGGGAAGCCGGCACGGGGGCGAGAGGAGTGTGTGCGTCTCGGCGCCCGCTCGGTCCTCGGCCTCTCGGCCAAGCCTGCCGACGAGGGTGCCAATTAGTGTCAGTCGCGCGGGCAGCCGGTGATGGGGACACCTGCGCACCCGGGCCACATAGCCCACCGCCTCGCTGCCACCGCCTCGGCACAGCTGTCAGATAGGGACGGCTCTGCCACCGCTGACCTGTGCCCCTTCGGAGACGGTGATTTAAGAGGTGAGAGGCATAATGTGCCATTACCCGTCCCCGGCTCCAGAGCCCACAGTTGCAGCGTGGGGACCTGGGCCCTGGGTTTGTCCCGCTGCTGGGAGATGCTCGGTAAAGATGCAGTTCTTCATCACCCTCTGTGGCGCTCCGTTACTTTACAGGGCTGTCGTTTACAATACATTTAGAAGGCTCATCAATCCCCATCCATCTCCCTGCTCTCTAACATGTAATGGCTGCTCATTGCTACGACATTTGTCTTTGTGAAGGAGAAGAGGGATAACTTTTCGCTCGAGTAAAGATAAATATTGCAGAGGATCACCCGTCATTTGTGGGTACGTACCATATAACGTGTAGTGTGCGCAAATGAACTCTCCCAAATGCTTGTGATGCGCAAATATTTTACATACATATGTGTGTGTGTAATATCAATGCGCCCAAAACATGCACACAGCTGCATGTATTTAGGTAGGCACATGCTCGCTGTGTGTCTGCGCCTCGCTGTAGGAAAGCTGTGTTCATATGCGTACACTTGCACGCATAAATATTGTCAGGACTCACAAAAAAATAATCAAGTCACTATGGATAGCATCATGGAAAATTAAAGACGAAGCTGAGAACAGACAGTGTTAATAACCCAGGCAGTTGTGTCACCAGTCGAGGAGGGTGCCTTGTGAAGAGGAGAAAGAGCACGTGGAAATCCGTTAAGTAACGTGCACAAACATTGTAGGCTCTCGCATCCGGGGCCACATGCCTTTTAAAAGGATGTGTGTGTTTGTGTGGGTATTTTTTTATATCTGAAAAGGCTCCCTGAAATAACGGAACACAAAGCCAGCGCTTGTTTGTGTTAGGTTGAGATGCTGGCATTAAGATGATTATATGACTCTATTAGCAGGGCATTACAGCTCCAATTTCACTTAACATCTGAGTTGTTCACATGAAAACATGCCCTTGGCCTGACAAGGCATTATTAACTTGTGTTTAACAAAAATAAAATATTACATTTTAAAAAATTGAAAGCTGACAAATTTGATTTAAATGAATACTGAACTCCAGGCAAATGTGTTGCTTGAACTCTGCCTGCTGTACTGAAGCTGACAGGAAGCATTAAAGCAATACTGAGCGGTCAATATGTGATTAAATATCACATGTCAAGCTTAGCAAGAATGTTGCTTCCAAAGAAAATTATATTGTTAAAAATAAGTGACAAATTCTAAGCAGCTCCTTCAAATTCATAAAGACATGTGAAAGAATGGAAGTGTGCTTGTAATAAACTGGGATCTCGGCAGGAGACGGAGAATATACTGTCTCTTGCACAGAGCCACATAGAGCATCTACAGGTAATCAGATAAAAATGATTGCATGTATTTGAAGCAATAAATTTCCTTTGCATTTGCCATAGAACATAAAGAGAAGAGACATGCTACATTTTCACACCATGTTTTCATCTGAAAGCTTTTGCTGTCACGCTGTTCTGTCTAAAGGGATTATTTATTTATATAGACTTAAGCATCTATATGTGTACATATATGCATAGATATATATACGTATGCTAGAGCAATCTTGAGCAGTATTTAGAGTGAGGAAATTAAAACCAAGTCAGATTTTAAAAGAAATAATTGCAGTAGTAATAACAAATGCCCTCCCCCGTTAGATGTTTGTGAACACCAATGCTTCATGGCTGTTGTCTGTTACAGATTCCAGCTGGGAGAACATGCTTAAACACGATCAACTTTCATCCTGTGTTTGCTGAAAGACAGACATAGATGTCATTGCCCCCCCCTTGCTTCAACAGGATCAATCCAGGATTACCGGGGTGCAGTAAGGGCAGTGTCCAGCAGTCTATTTAGATTAGACAGAGCAATAAAATACCGGGATCTACAGCCTCAGACAAATGACTTGATATGCTTAGGTCAAGAGGTTGCCAAAACCAGGTGAGATCTGAGACCTATTTATCACTGCCTGAGCTCAAATTAAGTTTTAAATATTGTCAGAAATGAAAAACTGCTACCAGAGGGTGTCAAGTAAATTCATCTCCCTGTACTCAGAGACTGCCTTTTAGCTCCACCACAGTGCTTGCCATCCTGCATTGGAGGGGCCTGTCAGAGCACCTCCTTTAGCCGAGACGTAAGGGCCCTGCTCGGCCTTTGCTTCCGAGGTGGAAGTGTTGCATTTCCATGGTGCCTGGATATAGGGAGACGTTTGCCACACGTACGGGTCTGAGACACAGCCCTTCTTACAAAGCATCATCCTGCACAACGGAGGTTGTGTGGTTTCCATCTCACTTGATTGCAAATCCCGTTCTTTTACCCACCTCGTCCAGGGAAAGGGATTTGTTGGTTTGTAGGAAGAGGCGTTTGGGGATGAACCCTTTGACCCTGCTATGGTAGTGCAAAGGGTCGTGAAGCTCTCCTACGCAGGCACAGAGCTGGCATAACCGGCCCCCTGTTTTCTTCCTGCCCCGTTTCCATTTCAGGGCTGTACGGAGTGTGCCACCCTGCCTGTCCCCCTGCCCCCTGGGCAAAGGTTGGGGTATGTTTTAGTTTACAGTGTTCAAGGGAACATAACATGACATCCGTCAATTTTATGCTTCTCCTCTCTCCCTTGCCCATCTGCTGTTCTTCCCGAGCCCTGCCTTCAGCTCTGGCTTCAAGCGCTGCGCTTGAGCCTTCCAGCAGCAGGGAGTCTCCCGAGGCAGGAGGATGAGGGGGTCCCCGGATGAGGGTTTCCTCCTCTCTGATGCGCGTTTATGCTGGCTGCCTCGGCTCTCCCTGCAAGCCGGGTTACAGCCCCCAGCCCTTTGGTGTGGGAAGGGGAGACGAGGGCCCTGCAAACAATGGTCCTGCTGGTGGGAAGAAGGGAAGCAGCAACAAGCGGCACATGAGACTTCTGTGCTGACTCTCCCCAGCAAACCTGGCCTCCCTGTGCCGGGATGCCTGAAAACTTGGCTTTCTGTGGCTCTGTGGGATTTGGCATGGCAGAGAGTTGGGACTGAGTATTGCGTGTTTGGAGTGATCACTCACCACCAAGCCACAGAACCTCAGACTCCCTCATCCCCAAAAGCCCCCGTCTCCAACTCTTTTTTTCTAGTTGTATGAGTAGGGGACAATGCAGGACTTCTCTAAAGTCCACGGTAACTGGAAGGGTCCTTTCTAAGTGCAGAGACGCTGGGAAGATAGCAGTGCATCTCGCGGTAGTGGTAAAACCAGGAGAGAGGAGGGAGATGCTCTGCTGTGCCCTTTGCAAGGGGCTGTTTGAACTGGAAACAACTGGTTGTGTGCTGTCGCAGTAGGAAGGGCATTGCTGTTTGAACACGGGAAGAAATGGAAGCCCGAGGATAGTTAATTTTCTCATGGGAAGGTGATGCGCTGCCTTTTGGACTGGCTTGTTTCTGTGCTAGCCCCGGGAATGGTATTTCACTGAGATGGGAATACATAGTAGGGTTTTTTTCTACGTTGGGCTGCTGAAACAGGACTAGAGCTTGCCAGGTAAACACCATGGTTTTATTATCTCCATACCTCCTCTGCATGTGGAAGATACACCGTTCTCACTTCCAGCATCTGATTTCCCATGGGGCGCCAGAGCCGAAGCTGGGGAGGGGTCTCTGTTGAGATGCTGCTGCGGGGAGCAGGCCAGGGCTGCAGCGGGGGCTGCAGCGCTGCAGGGATGAGGTGTTCGGCGGCGCATCCTCCTGCCTTCGCACCTCTGGTGAAGAGGAGAAAGATTTTGCCATGAGGGCGAGCGCTGCTGCAGCCAGGGAGTGAGATCGTGTCCGTTTGGGATGCAGATGAGACGGTTCCCAGCAGTCGGGAGGAGGGGTTAAAGTGGGACACACTAGCAACAAGCAAATTATCAAGCCTGTAAGCATAAAGATTGCAAATGTCTCCTGGTTTCTTAACTTATTATTTTTGGCAGGGTTGCATATGTTCTCTGTGCTCATTCCATGAATCCAGCTGATTATTATTCCAATCACCAGAGGAAGAGAGAGTCACATTAATTTGTAGTAATTAATAGCACTGATGCATTTGACAGCGCATGTTAACAAGCCTCTTTGATTGTTTGGATCTCTAACTGCGGCCCTTCTTGTTTGCATCTCCTCCGAGGAATTCATAATATCAAAGCTTAACGGTATCTGATACTTGTCAAAATGCAATTTATAAAAGTTTAATTCTTTTATTGATTTAGTTTGGTTTTGATGCCTGCAGAGTCAGCTCCCTTGACAGAACTTAGCGGATTCAAATGCTTGTCACCAGCTCGGCCTCCTTTTTGCAGGGAACAATTGCCATAGGCCAAGCCAACAGGCATGGTTTAATTGCCATTAATTAAAAGCATAAATCTCTTTTTTCTTCAGTTGCTCTGCTTTTAAAGGGGGCTGCATCTCTCTCTCTTTTCCTGTGTTTGTCAGAACACCTTCTGGCAAGCAAAGTTAACCCGTTCCGTCTTCCCAAGTACTTTCTGGAATAATCTTTTGAAGCATAACTCTTATGATCTGATGTGAAATGCATGTGGTTCGGTGATATTTAACAAACTGGATTTCTTCTTTATTGCGGTATAATGAGGTCAAATGAATCCCTCCATGGGTTGTATACATGCTTAAATGGTTTCTGCATCAAATTCTTTTTGACAGCAAATAAAACAGCAGCCAAACAAAACATCAGCTACTTAAAATTGGCCGGAAAATCACAACATAGTGCGATTGGCCACAAAGAAATTAATAAAGAAACCGCAGAGCGAGNCGCTCCCTCGTGTTTTTTGCGCCGGTCGGGGAGGGGCGAGGAGGCGCCAATTAAAACCAAAATAAGCTGCTTTAATGGTCTTTTAAATTGACAAGTGAACAATGATTTTAGTATTGGTATCTGTCAAAGGTCCTGGAAAATCCGCCGCTGATAAGGCCCAACGCTTCCAATTAAGGAGGCGTGCGGATCTGCCGCCGATAATGACGGCGGGGGCCCCGCGGAAGGGGGG
>VXBO01010756.1:466917-493635 GCA_013400135.1 Rhinoptilus africanus | reverse complement strand
GGGGGTGGGGTAGGGGGGAGGGAGAGAGAGCTCTGAAATTTGTTGAATTTTGTCCCCTTAAAACAAGCACCTTACATGGCTCTTTAGCGCACGAAGAGAGAGCTGTAACCGGCTCCAGAAAAGATTAGCTAGAAGTAAACTAAACATCTGGGGTACCCCTTAATTATTCTTGGTTGGCTTCTTTAGCTTGACCTGTAGGGATGCGAGGGTGTCAAAGTGATGAATTTTAAGATGTTGGGCTGTGAAGACGTGCAGCTGCAAGACTGATGGATTTAGGAAGGGAATGGTAACAAGGTTAGCTGCATGTGAAGTGTGAATTGAGATTTTTGCAAAGAGACTGTGATTGCAGATGGGCATAATGTTGTACCCTCGCATGAAATCTTGCTATTATTGTATAATGGTCAGACAGAGTGTGAAATGACTTATTACTTTACTTTTATTCTTTAATGAAGTTGGGTAGGGAAGGAGAACTACCAGGAAATCGATAGTGGTGGTGCACAGAAACTATATGACAGGTGCCGATACATTAAATATTTATTTAGCTTTTTGTTCCTCTCCCCAAATTTTCTGCTATTTCAGAATGCCAACAAAAACAGAACCAGTGGGCCTAGACAGGGAAGAAGATGCACAGAACGAGAGCGATATTTTCTTTGCCACCCTCGCTTTCTGCAGTGTCCGTGAAGCGGGCGCTTCTGTGTGGCAGTACAGTGTGTACATCTTCTGTGTAAAATATTAGACAGAGATATCTAGATCTGGGTGCTGCACACACGGTTTCTAGGTAGGTTTTCGGCTGTTCAGCATGTATCTCTTTTCTAGAGCTTGAAGCAGGGATGCGGTGATTTGTATATTGTTATGACCCCATGTAAATTCAAGCGGCCTTTTCCCCAGCTTGACATGCATGTGCAAATACCTCTCCCTTCCTTGCGTACCAAGCAGAGGTGTCTACATGCGCGATATTCTAAAAACATCTGCCTCTGACTTTTGTGCAGTAGCGTGTGGGTCTGTCCGAGCGCAGCTTAGCTGACATCTTATCACTCCTCTCACACGCGGGCAGGGTAAAACACCTATTATCAGAATTTATGATTCAAGTGTGCAGCTGCACTGGTCTTTATGAATATGCAGCGAGGAAAAGGAACTGGAGCTGCTCCCTCAGGATACTGTCCTAAAAAAGAGGATTCCCCAGGTGACTAACCTCAGGATGCCACTGCTGAGATCAGTTTGGCAAATCCTGGACTTAGTGAGTTGTCTCTCTCTCAGGCAGCAGCTTCATCTCCCTGTTTGAATACGCAGAGTAGAAGCGCAGCTTCTCATACGCCTTCCCCAGTGGAAGGATACAACCCATGGCTCAAAGAGTTTTCTGAGCCAGCACCTCTCCTGTGGTGCTCTCCCCGGACATTGTCCCCAGAGCCAGCACGACCCTTTGCTGAGAGCCTGTCTGTGAGGTTTTGCCCTATATTTTCCGTGGAGTCTGGCGCTGTTACGTTTTAATCTGAGGTCAGGAAGAACAAGTAATGTGAAGCAAGCTTGGGAATAATTGCCTACTTCTTCCATATTAGCATACGGGAAAATAATGATGGCAGGATTGTGCGAAACAGGGAATACACCTGAGGCCTCATCTTTGTCCTTACAATAGTCTTTCAGATTTCCTTTTCATATTCTTGCCTCAACGTTTGAACAAGTAAAACGTTTTGGGCTGGAACCCTGTTTCCCTTGAGTAACACCTTGTTGTAGGGTTGTCTCTCTCCTCTGGGGGATGAAAAGGCCTCCGCGATAAATACGGGTTTGTTTAAAGCAGGATACTGACCCAGTGCAAGGCTGCCCGTGTGAGTGGCAAAAATGCACTGAGGGGCACAAGATGTCCCCCATGACACAAAAGGGCATGGAGTAGCTCCCTGTCAGATTCGTAGCCCGATGGACTAGCAGGCATGTGAGAGCTTTGAATACTTTGTTTTCATCGTGTGAAGATCTAACAAGAAGAATTCCTGAAAATTTGAAGGGCTGCCTGGTGAAAGTGATGATCTGGTGCTTGAGCGCACAGAAAGATGGGATGCCACGGCAGACACTCTGCCACCCCCGCACAGCGAGAGAGATGGGCAGCTTCCTGCAAACACCTCCAAAGCAGGACAGAGCAATGTGGAAAATGAAGGCTGTCAAAAAAGCCTGTTTTAGGGACCAGTACGCTAGTTTTGCCGCTAGTAATTTGGCTGGATTCTGTAGGTTCAAGTACCATCCCTGTCCCTGTATTAAAATAATGTAGTTTTTCTGCTTTAGAAGTTGTGAAATAAGGCTGGATTAATATTTCATCAGAAGCATAGAGGGGTCTATGCGAAAAAACAGCAAAGCATGTGTCTGCAACAGAGCCCTAGTATAGGCACTGACAGCTCCAACCTATATTTCTCCACATAAGCTTAATAGATCAGCAAGGTTTTCTGCCTAAAACAGAGGGATGCAAGGTAAGCACGCTGGCAACTTTTTATTTCACTCTCTATCAGTCTTCTAGGTTTTTTTTTTCCTTCCTTTCCCCCCTTTCTACTTTCTCTCTTTCCTTTCCCTTTCCTTTCCTTCTCTCTTTGCCTCGCGCTGTTTTTCCGGGCGCTCGGCAGCATGCCCTGGGAAGACTGCTCACCTTTCCTGGTGGCTGGTGGTGGCCATGGGCAGCCGGCCTTAACCAGCACGCCGGTGTGGGGCTTGGGCAATGCAGCACGAAGCGTGCGCGGCGAAGCTGTGCCTCTTCCATGGAGACTAAGCTCATTACGGTACAGTATTCTAAAACATGCTTAACCTCTCCAGTCTTGGGTGTTGCATCCCAAATCTGCTGCAGAGCATGGACACCCCAATTAGCACTTACAATGCACTGTTGACATTTCTCTGGGCCAGCCCAACAGGAATAATTAGATGTGATATCTAACACAAAGTCATTTTTTTTTCCCAGCAGAGGGTACACTGCAAAACGAAAGCAACATCTACTGCAACAGCACTTGGCCAGATTTGGCTCTTACGGATAGCGTTATGCCTGCGGTGTAGCTCAGCCGGCTCCCCCAGGCAGAGGCTGACTGTGCCCGGCCCGACTGCCGGCAGAGTCGGACCCGCTGGGATTAGTGGTGAGGCTAAATCTCTGGGATGGGCTGCAGGAGAAAGGTGTCTTACACCGCCCAGGCCTAGGAAAGCTCCTGTACAGCACCCTGTAGGAACCTTTCTGTTGGGAGACGCAGCGTGTGTGTAAACACTTGCTCGGCGTAAGATCTCCGCGTGTTTGAAATGTCGGCTGGTGGCTGGCGAGGCCGGTCCCACCGCAGCTTCAAACCCCCATCCCGCCACAGAGCAGCGGAAAGCCCAGCAGGCTGGGTAAAGGACCCGGCAAAGCCTTACTGACCGGGCATCGTTCTCGGCAGCGCTTTGCAGAATAGCAGTGGCAGGATTGTGTTATCGTAAAACCTCATGCCAGCAAGCCAAAAAGCCTATGGAAAAATACGTGTGACAGTAAATAGGTAAGAGCTCGCTGCTGCAATGCAGCAGGCTGTCCTCTGACACCGCTAATTACAGCAACGCATTGAGAATGTAAGTGTATGTAGCGAGTATTCCTACTTAGGAAGTGCCGTTGCGTTCGGTTTTGCTACCATTTCTTGCCGACTTTCATGCATTGCAAACTGGAACTCGGAAAGAACTTGGCAGAGTGAAGAGGATATAAAAATGATAATTTTTCATGTAATAGAGATCACATAGAGATTTCCTTTGTAGTTCACAGCATTTCCATTCCTAGATGCTCGGAGAATTAAAGCATACAAATAGAGAAAATCTGCAGAGTGTTGTCAGGTATTATTTATGTATTATTATTTTTGTTGGAAAAGACATGTAAATATAAAGAATTAGAAAACGGAGCTACCAAAATAAATTATAATGGAACCCACGATAAATCTAACATGAGAATAAAAGTATAATGAGAACACATTTTCTTCAGCATAAATACAAATCCTGTCTGCATGCTAAAGCCCTATTAATTGGATACTTACTACAGGAATAAATCTTTAAATGTGTAAAAAAAATCTTTCTGCTCTGTGATGAAATATAAATATCACCAGATTTATTAAAGAAAAAATCCTGCTAAACGACTACTTCTCTTACATACTAATTTATGCTTATGCTACATCTGAAAGAACTCACCCTGACGTGAATATGAGCTAAACGAAGAAAGCTGTAAAAGGAAAAGATTTAATGTGCATCACAAGAAGTTGCTTGTATCAGGCACGGCAGGTTTCAATGAAGTTTTATATTATAAAATAGAGGAAAGGTGATAGTCTCTTAAGAGACATAATACTTCTCCCATGAGTGATATAATAGTTCATAATTCACCAGAGAACAAGGCTCAAGTGAGTCATATATATTTTATGGCACAATTGGGATTAATATCGTACTTCAGAGAGGCATGCATAACCTATTCTATTTATATGAAGAGATGGTTTAAAATTCACCCTCTTCCTGCACCCTTTTCTCCTACCCTTTGGCGTCAACCTACAAGAGAGGGACGTGAGAAAAATGAGTGAGGAAATTGGGTGAAAACCAGACAAGTTGTCAAGGTACCGCTACAGCATCGCCGTTTGCCAGGAACTGCCCTGGTGCCGGCACCGCAATTGGAAATGCCGATTTTCTGACAACGGATGCCCAGAGCCCCAGAGGAAGAGGTTAGTCCTGAGCGGGTGCACTGTAGGGTTTTTTATTAGCTGAAATAGATGCTTTGGTGGGAGCGCAGGAGATGCTGACTTGCAGCCACCCCGGTGGAATTCAGTTGCCCCACATTCCTTCTGTGACGGTGCTGTGTTGCCAGCGTCCTTAGTGGGAGGTGTTTGTCGGGACGTGGTGCAGGGAAAGAGGGGCATCCCAGTTGGAGGCTTGCCTTGCTTTTGCCTGTCATGAAACATGATACTTTGGGGTGTCTGCTCCCTTTCTCTACCCCACAAATGGGGTGTTTAAAGACAATAGATGTGGTGTTAAAGCCTTGTATTGGGGAAATCCCGTGTTTCACTCCAGTGAAGGCTTGTTGTGTTCTTTTGGGTGGTTTCCCAGGCTAAAGCAGAAATTTAAAACATGAACTTGTTCCCTTCTGAAGGAAAAATGTCTCCTAAATTGTGTCTAAAGAGTGGAGACAGCTTAATTCACCTCATCAGCAGAATCAGTGGGAAAAAAAAAACTGCTGAAGGTCTAGAGGTGGTGTGTGGCAGTTTGGGGAATTTCTTCATGTGGGCTGGGGGATGCTGGTGGAGGCCAAGGAATCACTGGGAACTGAGCTGCCTGTGCCCCTGAGAGCTCCTAGTGTTTCTGACAAGCCCTCACTCACGCTCCTCCCTCCAAGGGCCACTCCTGTTCAGGAATCTCACCCATCAGCTGTTGAGATAAACCAGCCTGGGACAAGGGATTGACAGGAAAACCAGCTTTGTCCTCCCTCTTTGTAAAGAGGTGCTTTTGGGGCAGAGGGAGATAAGAGGACAGGATGGAGCACCTAAGTGCTGGAAGAAAGGATGTCACCTGGGGTGGCTTTGCAGAGATGTGTAGGGCGGTTTGGCTGGAGAAGGGTTTGCTGTGGGCAGCCTCCCATCACCAAAGAGCCCTGGTTTAGCTGGGGGATGGAGAGTGGGCTGAGCTGGCAGTCTGTGCTCGGGGCGCCAGGGCCTAACAAGCTGAAATGGGGGACCCTGCCCTCTCCAGGGACCCATCACCCCTCTACAGAAAGGCGAGGCTCCTTACCTTGGGCTTTATATTTGGTTTTGTCTAGGTTTGTGTCCTCTGTTTTTAAGCTACTGGTTGCCCGTACTGACCAGTGTCTCCATCATGGGAGGGACTATGCAAAGACCATACTTTCTACCAAGGCAACCCGGGATCTCGTGCCTTCCCTGGGGCTGGGGCTGATGCTGAGGCTGGGCCCAGCGGTGGGGAGGGCTGGAAAGCAGCAGCAACACCTCTGGGACACAGGAGAGCCAGCTGAGGGGATCTGAGCCTAGTCCACTGCTTTCTCTTTGATTTTTTTTTCCCCTTTTTCATGTAATAAAGGACTTGAAATTGAGCCCAGGCTTCCCAGGACTGCATTTTTAAATTCTCTTTTTCTGTAAAGGCCATAGCAGAACCTGTAATACTTGGGCGGAAGGCGTTGCCTGCCTCGTTAAAAAGACCTTGGTGAACAAGTGGCTCCTGCTTCCCACCACCTCCCAGGAGAAGCGCGGCCACCCAGAGAATGAGGGTCACCCTCGGCACCGTGGACCTTCCCTTGCTCTTGAGTAGGGCAGCTTGCACAGAGGTAGGGATCGGAAAGGTCAATAGTTAACTCTACTGCTTTTGGATGGGGGCTCAAAAGGTCTCCTTGCCTCTTTTATTGCTCGCACTTTTATGTAAAATAACTGACTCAACCATATAAGTATTGGCATCTTTCAGGCATCTCTTTCTTCGCTTGCTCTCCTGGCAAAGTGCAGGGAGTTTGTGAGCTTTTTTAAACTAGCCTGGAGGGGCTGATTCACTAGAATTTGAATCTCTGGTGAAAAGCTCACAGTAACTCTTAAAAGGAACTTAAAAATGTTTCCTTCACGATCTTGTACACAAACAATGGTAAATAATATTTCGAGGGGCTATCTTTGTTTGAGCTACCAGTATTGGAAAGGTATCTTTTGTCATGAACAACTACTATATGTATAATAGTTATGTGCTTAAATGATACATAACCACCATTTTCTGAGTACTCTTAGCAGAAAGCATTTTATACCACATGGTTGTTTTATTGTGCACATTACTTGTGATTGTTACAAACCCTTGCCAATGAATGACAAATTTACATACACATCATGTCAGCCGGCAATATTTTGCAGCCTTAATTGCTTTAGCTTCAGGCATTCTGTGTCAAAATAGAGTGTTTTATGTCCTGCAAGTTGCTCTGTTTCTTTGCAACAGTTAAATTATTCTGTAATTTGCCTGTTTTCCTTCTAATGCATTGTCCATTAAGTCATTTAATAATTTATAGTATAAAATGTATGATGCAACCTTAAACAGCGTTTAAAACTATCTCGAGGTGTTCCAGTTGTTATGGCAGAAAGGACAAAAATCTTAAAATGCATTTGTTTAAAACATTTTTCTAATAGCTTTTTGCCAGCTGTAAGGACCACTTTATATGTATTTATCTGCACGAATTTGGCTGGTGAAGTCTAAGGCTGCGATTCCTGAGCGGAGCAGGCGGGGTGGAGAAGAGGCGTAGGGGGACGAGCTGTAAGCAGACCCTGCTGGGGCAGGAGCCAACTTTGGAGCTACAAATACTTCCTTACACTCTCCATCCCTTACTCCTGTGGATACCCTTTAATTGTGGAACAGCCCCCGTGACAGCAATGTGTGAGCAAAGTCTGTAGGACTGGGTTTTCATGCCTTGCAGAAGGCCTTTCACATTTGCCACCGAGCTGTCAGTGAGAAGAGAGGCAACCGGGAGCTGTAATTAAACCTGTAATGACAAAGCACCCTCCATCCATCCACTTCTACCCTTTCACCACTCTGTTCTACTGTGTATTTGTTGTGCAGTCTCCGAGGGCTCTATGCTAGAACAAAAATTAGTGCCCAAAGCACACAGACATCCAAAAATAATACAAATGCAGAGCATTCTGTTAGATGAAAGTCTAGTCTGGAGGTGGTTGGTGCCTGGGTGGCCAACAATCTCCTTTTGGTTAGTCCCTTTTAGAAAAGCCCTCAGGATAGACAACATTGGACCATTTACTGTCTTCCATCTTGCGTATCAAGGATGGAGGAGCTGGAAGTGATTTCCAGGTGCATAACTAGGAAGGCTTGCAGATTGAGGGTGGTTTAGCTAAATACTTAAGGATTATTTTGCAGAAAAGGAAAGTCTTCCTGGGCACAGAGAGGACAAGGACGTCCAGTGACTGCTGCCTCCCAGCTCCAGCTGATGCTCAGAGTGGCTCTGAGCCCTCCTGAACTTCTCGGTTGGAAAATAGAGGCACCACTCATGTTTCCTCTGCTGAGGGAAGCTAATCCGGCCTCATTTAGAATATTTGCATATGCAATGAGTGGTGCAGATACATCTTCCCTTGGGCTGAGGAAGAGTTATGATCCCTTTTACCAACCACGTACCATTAATCTGACAGGGGTTTTTAGCTACCTGGAGGTCTCTGGCAGAGTTCCTTGTTGCGCTGCTGCAAACATAGTTTAGGAGTCTCAAGAGTTACAAGGCTTCGGTACAGCCATGCTTGTGCCACCTCGCTAGCAGTGTGTCTCTGTTCCTTCTACTGTTTTCTCTCTGGAAAGTCTTTCTGTCCCAGGATCCTTCTCTCCTGATATATCAGTTTCCTTAAGCAAAACTGAACGTCTTGTAATCGAAAGGATGTGGGACATAGGATATGTACACAGACAGAAGGACTACCCGCCTGTGAATTGCATGTGCTCAGTTTTTTTGTTACAACCCAGCATTTGCCAAGAATAACTGTGAAGGGAAGGGGTCAAGTTCAGTGAGATGGTGTTGGTGGAATTGGCTTCGGAGGGGTCCTCTCCTGGGCTGTGCACAGCCCCTCAAGTCTGTGGGTGAAGACAGCTGCCCACACGATTGCTCACCCGGGACCAACGTGTGGCTGCATCTCATACGTGTTCAAAAGCAAAGACAGCGATGGGGAAGTGAATAAGCAGAGCTGCTGCCTTCCACTACCTACTGCCCATCTTTGTCATGTCTTCCTCTCTGCTTCAGCTGTTATTGCCCTGTTGGGAAGTGGATTCACCCCCTTGTGAGAAATTGGGTGTTGATTGCCAGATGATGATCAACAGGTAAAGAAATACACTGTCTGCAGTGTCCACAGATGTTTTTTTCTGGACTGACTTAAGCTATGGGGCTGAAAGGCTGATGGAAGCAGGAGCCCAGACCTGCTCCATGGCAAGCGTTCGAGATGCCTGGTGTGTCTCTGCAAGTTGAATGGGAGATGGATGGACATTGCAGCTTTACCTGGCCGTGGTGCACTATTTCTAGTGGCTTTGTACTCTACCCATAATGTCTCAGCCAGAGGTTGTTTTGTATCTGCTTCTTTTGGTTTCTGTGATCTGTGATGCTGAAAGGGTGTCTCTGAGCAAGAGGCGCTGCTGGCCGGCCGCTGCTCTCTCCCTCTCTTCAGACTGTGACTCTTCCGAGGGTTTTCATCTCCGTGCCCTGCCAGATGCCTCTGCTTCCGCCTATCCCATTCCTGTGAGAGCCAAACCTGATTTGGTAGTTTATTCAACTTACAAGCTTCCCCAAGGCCAGGAAACTCTGGAGCCACGTAGGTATAAACTCGGCTTAACAATTCCTAATGAGAAATCCCTGACGGGCAGCGCTTCTGGGAAAGCACTTTGCACAATTAGGGCTGCACACCCCATTTGCTAAGGGAGTGGAAGGAGAAATTTGCTGATTTGCCAATGAGGCTCTTCCTGTTTTCACGTTTGGGTTCTGTCTTTCCCACCCCTGAAGTTCCCAATTTGGCTTGAATAAATTTTGAATCATAAGAAATATCCTGATACTCACACCCCACGAATGAGGGCAGAAGGCAGGGGGCAATTCCTGCCTATGTTCCTGTACCGAATTTAATTTTTCATTGATAATTAGACTCTCAAAGCCACCTGATATTTTTGACCAGCGGGAAACAAAGGCCCACTGATTGACTCCAGGGATAGATGCAAGCAGCCCCCACTGTGCTCGCACAGCAGCTTCACAAAGACTCAAAACAAGAGCTGTGGCAAATTGGCTCATCCTGCAAGTTTCGACTGGCCCATTGTGTACAAGTAGTAAATTGAGAGCTGATATTTCTGAGAATTATTTATTAGCAAAGCCTAGTGTCTCACTCCCCTCGTAGTTATCCTTTGCAAACAGCTTTTTACCAGTTTGGATGAGCAATCCACAGCACTTCATTATTTTTCTTTTATTCAGGTAATTATTAAAAGGCAGCCGAGCTCTGTTCAGACTGGCAGCGGACTGCATCTGTACCCAGCTGGGCTGATACTTTAACAGTTAGGCATTATGTGTTTAATTGTATAAAAAGATAATGGGATGCATTTGCAGGAATTTATTGCAATGCAAACAATAAAAGATTATTATTTTGAGATTCATTTCTGGTGCTTTTTATGTTGTTAAAATTCTAAATAAAGGTGTCATGGTGACAGTTTCTAGTTGAGTGACCAGTTGTAAGCATTTAATACAAAAAAGGTGTGAAAACACAAGGCTGAGACCAGTTAGCAGAAATCAGAGTTGTACATGCTGAGACCTGCAGTGTTAAACCAAACCAGAGTAAGTTGCGGAGGGGAATTGATAACTCTTATTGTTTGATTTCTTTTCTCTCTTTCTTCTTCTTCTTTTTTTTTTTTTTTTTTTTTTTTTTTAAATAAAACCAACAGGATGATGTACAGGAAGATAAAACGATGGATGTTTCATTAGCTATGTTTTCCCCAGCAGCACTTTTCTTAGGTAAATTGAATACAGAGTGCTGCTGCTGCTACTGGGGTTAGAGGAAATTGGAAAAAAAAGCTCCTTGCCCATATTGTGTCAATTCTGGGTGAAGAGTAAAACCACTATTCAGCTTTCATAATAAGATTCCCTAAACAGCAAATAATTTTTGTGTTGGTGAGGCTGTGCTTTGCTGGAAACAGGGTTTTTTTTAGGTGTGGGGTGAGAAGGTGGGGTACATTCTGGAGATGTTCATAGAGATGAGGAGGTCATTGGTACTGATGAATCTCTTGCAGAACATGGTCACCTCCGGAATCTTAGCTGTGGAGTACTGAAGTACTCGGAGGGTCTTCTCCGGGTGTGGGGGACAGGGATAGATCAGGAAGCAGAGGACCTGCAAAGCCTTCTCTTATTAATCCCAGGAGAAGATAGGCAGTGGGCAAATGTGCAACTCAGGCAGAGTGTGGCTGTGGAAGCAATGCCCACCCAAGGGTGGTGCTCCTGGCCTTGCCCCATCAACACACTTGGAAGTCAAGTAGGGATAACTCCTTCTCCAAGATCCTTGAGCTGTGAAGGTCCCCACTGGAGTCCTGTCCGTCTGTCCGTCCTGACCACTTTTCCATGTGCTGGCCTGTGCGGAGTCCTGCTGACACGAGGAGGCAGAGTCAGGGCACTGCCAATGTCCCCCATCCTGCCACTGCGGGGACACTCTTGTGGTTCCCCAGCTCCCAGAGCTCAGCACACACCTTGCTGTGCCTGACGTATTGGAGAAGCTTGGAGATTTGGAGTGACATCCTCGCTTGTCTGAACATTTACAGCTGCTGCTGAAAAGCAGGCCCAACTTGGAGTCCACAGCTTCAATTTGTGGAAATATTTATCTTATCTTTCAGGCTGCCATATTAGCAACTGTTTGCCTAGAGTTTTTTTCCCTCTAATTTCACCAGGGAGATGAAATAAACCCTTACCAGGTCACTCTGGAGCTGGTAAGAGGCACAGACCTGACAATACCAGCACCCCAGGCTGGGGTTACCAAACTGGGGACCAGATAATAGCTCATGGCCTCCAGGGTGATGGGACTGAGTGCTCACTGCAGGTGTGGTGCCTCTCTTCTGCAACCCAGAAGGTAAATTTAGGCTATCCTTACGGGGCCTCGTGCAGTGCTAGCACCGAGATGGCTGCGTGACATAGGATAGTGAGACCACACAGGTACTGCCACTGCTGTCCCCCAGCTGCATTGCTTTATTCTTTCAGCCTTGGACAAAACAACACCATTATGGGAACTAAAGCTGCTGTCTGTGATGATGAGAAAATCTTTGGCAGCCTTGATTTTGAATACATTTGAACATGTTGCCTACAAGATGTAGACAGAAATGAGCTGTGCATTTAACTGGAGCAGTTGTGTATTCTGTTGGTGTCACTCAAGTAAAGTGAAGCTCGGCGAGCTATAAATGCATCCATTTAATAGGGAAAAAGTTGTTCCTCATCCTGATAGAGTTTTTCCTATCCTGTGATTTGCTTGCACTGAGGTTAAGCCGGACCCTGGGCAAGCCGAGGCATTCTCAGCCCCTCCAGGGGCTCCACTCTCTGCCAAGGGAAGCCATCCTGCAGTCCAAGGAGAGACCGGGATATCTTTCCCCGGCAAATGCCACACGGCTGGCTCTGCCGAGTGGCCTTCTCTGTGATGTCCCATCAGTGCTCATCTCACACAGCAGCGCACAACAAAGCCTTTCTGCAACTGTGGGGCCCTTCGACGCTTGGTCTTGTACTCATAATTGGTATTTTTAACACGGTCAGCCACCAATCTGTTTGGTCTATAAAAATAATGGCCAAATTATTCCCGCTGACTGAATTCCTGCAGGATGGATTTGGCCCCACACCTGGGCCTGTGCTGGCCACTGCTATCGTCCTTCTTCAGTAGAAGGAAACGTGGATCCACAGTCTTCCTCCCAGCCTGGCCTGTATTTCTGGTAAAGAAAGGACTTAGGTCTACACAGGGCTTAACACCAGTTCAAAGTAAATGTGCAGAGATTAATTCTTTGAGGACAATTAATGGCAAAATACAAAGGGCATATGGGCTACGACTATGTCATTCGCTGAATATATTCAACCTCCTCAAAGTGGAAAACTGCCCTGATTTGACAGTGTAAAGAAGTAACATAAAAATGGAAGGACAGTTGTGGTCCAGTTGTCAGAGAGACTCGAAATTAAGGTTGAACATTTGAATTGGAGTGAGCCGAAATATCTCAGGCACATAATCTGCTCATTAAAAATGCCACTTTCTGATGATTGAAACTGAAATCTTCAAATGGTTTCACATAGACAAAAATAGACAAAATGAAATGATAAAACAGCTTTGGGATTTTTTTTTAAAGTTAAAAGTTCTGATTTTTTAAATCTAAGGTCATGTTTTGACACCAAACGTGGCTAAATACAACTAAACCAGTCACAAGCACGAGATATTATTTATTTCTTCTTGTTATGAAACGCAAATACCTTTAGCTTATTGTCAGCCTGAAATGAAAGGTTATTTTTCCAGTTTAGCCACCAAACTGAGGATTCAATTATTTGCATACCTCTGGTTGTAAGACATTCTAATATTTACCTTTCCGCTGCTGCTGGAGACACAAAAATTATCTGCTGCTCTGGTAGAGAAACAGAATTTAAAAAATTGAACATGTAGGTCCATTATTTCCGTTTCACAATAATTATGCAGCATGTTAAACAATGTATACTTCCATCTAATGCAAAGCCCGCTACCTGGAAATACACAATTACCATAATACCTCGTTGGTTAGACATACGGTGAGACTATGATTATGCAGAGTGTTGGGAGAACTTTATGTATAAAATTATTCTCGAGAAGAAGAAGGGGGAGAAAAAAATCCAAAGTAAAAAGCTAAGCCAGCACATTATCTAATTCTCAATGTAAAATAATGCAGAAGTGCGGAAGATGAACATCTGATTTGTCACATCTGATACGCTAATGTTTTATCCAAAAGGAAGAACACATTGTAACATGCTCATTCATCTGCATAAACACCACCTGGCCCTTTACAGGCACCTACTCAAGTAACAAAAGTTAATGGCAGCCCATTTGTAGCCATTTCACTGGTGGAGATGGAAAGGGTTGGGTTTTTTTTCTTTTTAAAGGAACATATTTGCACGAGTGTCTGCTGAGGAACAGCTTCCCTCAGCGCTTGCTTCTGAAACCTCATTCTCAGTGACTGTAAATTTGAGCAATTTTAAAGAAATGTTAGAAAATAATATTTAAAGCCTTTACTGAGCGTGCTGTCTCTCTCACACACATCAACACACACATAATGCACATCTAAACGTGTGCACACGGGCAGAGTTTTAAATCCTTGGCCATCCACTGCTGTGGGGACACATCAGAGGACTGTAATGCAAATCTATATTTACCCAAAAGTGCTGCTCTGGTCATGATCTAAATAGCAGCGAGATATGGTTTCTAATGTATGGCTGGGGATGAAACAGATTTGTTGCTTTTTTTTTTTTTTTTTTTTTTTAAACTGGAGCATCGTGGTGGCATGCTTCAGTAAACATGCCTTTGTGCTACATTACACATATGTGTATATCATCACTTTGCTTTCAGACTAAAATAAAACCTGGGCACCCAATTCACTAAAACGCTGTGTACCAGCTCTGCCGCCTTCACAGCAAATTTAGGCGGGAAGGTGTGAAAGACAAAATAAATAGGTGAATTATGCAGCTATGAAAAGGGTTTTTTTTTCCCCCCTGTGAAGTGCTAGGTCTGGCTGAGCTTCAGCGGCACTGGCATTAAGAGAAGTCCTGCAGAAGGTGCAGCAGGACTTGGGCTGGCCCTGCTCTGGGTGGGGTGGGATTGAGCCAGATGATCTCCAGCAGCACTTTCCAGCCCAAACCATCCTCTGGCTCTGTATGCAGCCTCCCCATGGGCCCTTCAGCTGAAGAAGCCTCTTTCCCAGCTCCAGGGCATTGTGGATGGTGGTTGCTTCCATGTGGATGGTGGAGCGACATGGTGTGGGGGCTGGCTGCACCTCCTGGGTGTGCCTCGGTCTGCCTCAGTCTTTACTGCTCACCCCAGCCCTCAAGAGCCCCAGGCCTTGGAGAAAGTAACAGGGAAAGAGGAAGACTTCCCCTGGGTTGAGGAGGATCAAGTGAGGGATCAGTTAAGTCAATTAGATATTCACAACTCCATGGGCCCTGATGGGATGCACCCAAGAGTGTTGAGGGAGCTGGACCACTCTCCATCTTCTTTGAAAGGTCCTGGAGAACAGGCGAGGTGCCTGAAGACTGGAGGAAAGCCAGTGTCACTCCTGTCTTCAAAAAGGGCAAGAAGGAGGACCCAGGGAACTACAGGCCGGTCAGTCTCACCTCCATCCCCGGAAAAATGATGGAACAGCTCATTCTGGGTGTCATATCAAGGCATATGGAGGAAAAGAAGGCCATCAGAAGTACTCAGCATGGATTCACCAAGGGGAAATCATGCCTGACTAATCTGATCGCCTTCTATGATGTCGAGACTGGACGGATAGATGAGGGGAGAGCGGTAGATGTGGTCTACCTTGACTTCAGCAAGGCGTTCGACAGTCTCCCACAGCATCCTCCTAGGGAAGCTTAGGAAGAGTGGGTTAGATGAATGGACAGTACAGTGTATAAAAAACTGGTTGCAAAACATAGCTCAGAGGGTNTGCTGGAGAGGGTGCAGCATAGGGCTACAAAGATGATGAGGGGACTGGAACACCTCTCCTATGAAGATAGACTGAGGGAATTAGGTCTCTTTAGTCTAGAAAAAAGACGGCTGAGGGGGGACCTTCTCAATGCCTATAAATACTTGAAGGGTGGGTGTCAGGAGGATGGGGCCAGGCTCTTTTCAGTGGTGCCCAGTGATAGGAGAAGAGGTAACAGGCACAAACTTGAGCACAGGAAGTTCCACCTAAACATGAGGAGGAACTTCTTTCCCTTGAGGGTGGCAGAGCCCTGGCACAGGCTGCCCAGGGAGGTGGTGGAGTCTCCGTCTCTGGAGACATTCAAAACCCGCCTGGACGGGTTCCTGTGCCCCCTGCTCTAAGGTGGCCCTGCTCTGGCAGGGGGTTGGACTAGATGATCTCCAGAGGGCCCTTCCAACCCTACGATTCTGTGATTCCTGGCTGTGGTGGGCAGGCTGGCCTGAGATGGCAGCTCTCAGGGGAGGAAGGCAGGAGGTCCCTGCAAGCACCAGCTCAGTCCTGGCCAGGAACTTCAGGTGTCTGGAGAAAGACACTGCCTGGTGCATTTGTGTGGGTCCATATGCAAACATGATTTTCCCCAAGTGCTAAGTTGGAGGCTTTGGAGGGGACTGGGAAAGAGACTTGGAGACCTGAGCCTGCTCAGCCCTCACCTCGCTGGTGTGCTGTTAGAGCAGGACCCTCAAACCGAAGCATGCCCAATTCAGGGCCCTGGGGGCTCCAATAGGCCAGAACAGCCCACCTGCCATGGTCCCAGGAGCCCCATTTCAGCTCTCCTCTTGGGAAAGGTGTGATGCAGAGCTCCCTGCTTGTGCCCAGGCAACCCCCTGACCCACAGCCATGCAGAAGGTCTGATGTGAAGCCGCAAGGGTTAAGCAGTAAGGCTTGCCCAGGGTCCCTTGGGTGAGCCAGGTGGGAGCTGTTAGCAATTAAAGAAGAGCAAATGGGCCTGATCCGCAGTCAGTCTCAAATGCTCCTGAAGCAGCCTCCTGCTTTCCTTTGCTGGCTCAGGAGTTGGGACGCCTGTGATGGGTATGGGACAGGAATGTACCATTGTGTGATTCTCCTTCCAGGTATGATCATCTAATCTCCTTCTGTGGGCAACCCTCAGGACCTAGGAAGAGCTGGCAGCTCTTGATGATCCTACTCTGGGTGGGTTTTCCAAGATAATGGCTCTCTGGCACCTCCCTTGTGTTTCTGGGAGCCATCTACTGCTCCTCTGACTCGGCCCAGCAATCTTCTGTTCTTTGCCAATTCTGACCCAAACAGTGCTCTTAGTTGAGTCCCTTTTTGTTAGCGCATGTAAATCTAAAAAGAGTCCATAGGAATCAATGTACATTTTTCATATGGCGATGGGGTCTGCATAAAGCAAGAGAGAGCAGTAGAAGGGAAGGATGGAAAGCAAGCAGGTTCAAGCCTGACACTGGGGACCTTGAGTCGACTCCCCATAAAACTGCCAGGTATAGCTCTCCTCCTTTTACCTGTATGAGAAAGCGAAGCTCACTCTCTTGTGCACCCTCTCACCCTCTTTTTTGGGAGATGCCTGTCTTTAGTCATTTGTCACTGTTGTAATTTCCTTGAAGTTTTAAGTGGATAATCATGGGAATGCTGCAGGGCCCCTTTGTCTGAGGAGCTCCTGGGGTTACAGCCCCAGATGATGGCGGGCTGCAGGAATTGGGGTGAAATTGGGAGTTGCTAAATTAACAGAAGACTGATTTTTGGTTTGTGGTAGAAATCTTGTTTTACCAGCATGGTTTTTAAGGAATGTTATAGCAAAATATGCAAGTTTGTATGTTAATGTTCCTGTATTTTATTTTCTGTCAAATAAGACTGAATTTATGTATATTGTGGTCAGTGCATGTGTCTCATTGGCAATTTGGACCTAAACCTGTGTACTTGCTACCCTTGACCTTAGAGATCCCATATGTGTAGACACCGCTTGAACTAGTTTTCCCCAATCGGGGTTATTTTTGCCCTTTCTCTGAATGTACGTGGGCTCTGGATCACATGCAGAAGCCCTGTGGGCAGCAAAGAGGACATTGCCATCATCATTCTCTGGATACCTTCATAGAAAGAAAAGCTGTTGCTCAAAGTGCCACTGTACATGTGCAGATGGGCATCAGCCGAGTCCAGAATACATCATAGCTACATGTATATTTGAAATAAAAATCTCCCTCTTAGCCCAGTATGCTGAAGAAAGGAGAATGTCAAGAGAATACTTATCTTTTTTTGCCTGCAAGGGAAAACAGATCTGAGATCAATGGGAGTCCTCAAAGGGAAGTTGAGAGGGTCCCTTTAAGAGTAATCAATGTTCTGTTTTTTCCCAAGGGGTAAATAATTTTCTGTTTTCTTCCTCCCTGCTCATTTTCCCCCCAAGAAATGCCTTCATCTCTTTCATTGCTTCATTGCTAATGATATATTCTATAAGAAATTACTATTTCTATTATAACAAAGTGTCCGCAGCACTTTTCAGAGCAGCCGTGTACCTGCCCCAGAAAGTCACCTTGCTTGTCTCTGGAGGGGAGGGATGGAGAGAGGAAGGATTGCTAGGCAGAGGGCAGGGATGCCAAGGGCTCTTCCAAGTGGAGCAGGGCAGGAAGAGCGGCTGTGTACTGAGGATAACTTCTTCCTCTTGATGAAGGAGGGGACACTATGGTACTCTGGCACTGAGGTAGCACCTTTGGGCGCTGGCTGACAGAGGTAGTCTGCCAGAAGAGCCTGCCAAGCGGAGAGCTGACCAAGCCTGGGAGAAAGAAGGTGGCTTCATACCATGGATATGAGAGGGGCCTCATCCAGCATGCCCTCTGTGGGCTTTGCCTTCACCAGGGTTTTAAAACAAACGCATCTTTAAGTGCCAGGTACTTGGGCCCTTCAAAGCACATCAGGGTATCTGTGTCCTCATGCACCTGTGTACCTTTTGAAATCTCCCTGCTGATGCTGTAACTAAAATATGTAATAATTGAACCCAGGTCTAAGAGTCTTAACTCAAACCTATGAGGTGCAGCCCCTTCCTGGTGAGCGCAGCTTTTCCTTCTCTCTGCAGCTCCCGGTCTGTGGGCCACCAAGACACCCTTCTTTCTCTCCTGTCCGTGTTCCCCATGTACATCTTAACACATCAGCATGGGACCTAAAGCCGTTTCCCAGCTTTGTTGCCGTAGTCTTGGGCTTGTGACTGCTGCTTGTACTTGCAGTAAGGACGAAGGACTCGCAAAGCCCGGCTTGTCGTGCTGAGTGCATGGTGGCCCGGGCAGGAGCCAGGCGCCTGTCACAGCCGCGGTGGTGACTGAATGAACTTCGAGCCTTGCCTAGAAATCAGCATCTTCCTTTGCCCGCATTCATGCCTGTAGACGCAGACACATGCTTGCACACAGAGGTTCGTAGAAAATCTAAGATTACTACTCTTTGCCAACGAGTAGACTGCATCCAGAAAGTATCCAACTCTGTTCTGCAGAAGTGCTGCTGAAGTTAGCAGCTAAACGTGGAAAGGGATTGCTTTTTCAAAGCTGGTAGTGTTTTTTAACTGCAAACGTGAGTCTGGTTATTATGATTGTTTACATCCCTTGCACATTTGTAAAATTGAAATAATCAAATCCATGGCATTAGGTCAGAATCCATCCCGCTGATTTCCTCATTAGAATTTGTTTGGTAAGCAATATGAAATGTCGTACGTGGGGGCAAAACCCATGGCTGAGCAGTTTCCCTTCCTGCCCCTTAGAGATGAAATGGAAGGAATTCACAAGCAGCTCTACAGCTTGCTAGTGAAAATAGACTATTATGCACAGCCAGTCATACGTGCTTCTCTTCTGGGTTTAAGTGGATTAAATAAGGTGTTATTTACAAGGAAATAATGTTTTTAAAATTATTGGAACTTAGAGAAAGCTTTTTCTTTGCAGCCCTGTGTACAAGCTTTCCATCAAGAAATGCTGATGGCTTGTTATGTTTCAGCTGGTATAACTGCTGTCTTTTTGGAACAAAGGAGCAATTAGAAATCATTTGTTATAAAAGCCTCTTTCCTTCTGCTATAAGAGCCTTTGTCTTTCGCTGACCCTTTTGAAAGTCGCAGTTTTGCAAAAAAACCTTGAGAGAAGGAGGCTTTCTTGTCTTTAATCTAAGAGCAAAGTAAGAGCCTAAGTAACTGTCTATGGTCCCACTTTAATCAAGTTAATGCAGCCTGCTAGACTCCAGGCTTTGCTTAGTACAAAGAGACACTCAGATGTAAGCTCATGAGTGGATACTTTCACAGGGCATTCGACTAAAAAACAGCTCTATGAGATAAGAGATGAGGTCCAAGCGGAGTCAATGACATGGCAGACAGGAGATTGATAGGGGCTGGGAAGGATGCCGGGGTGTTGTGGAGGAGAGGTGTAGTGGCAAAAGCCAGCTGGGCCCTCTCTCTGGCATAATTTCCTTTATAAGGTGCTTGTGAAAAAGAAGTGCACCGTGATGGACCTTTGTTTAGTTCAAAGGTTTTTACCTCTTTATTCTAAAGCCCCATTGTGAATTCACAGGGCTTAAAATATGTATCACTGTCCCTTTCATTTTATTCTTCTGAAAGAAATCAAAGGCAAATAAAAAAAAAAGTTTTTTCCAATGAGCCTAGTCTGTTTGAAATTGTGTGCTGTTTGTACATATGGTTTCTCCATATTGTGCGTTCAGGAGAATCTTTTTGAATTTTGTATACAAGTTGGGTAGATATTATACTTTAAAAAATACAGGGAGAGAGGGAGGGGGAAAAAAAAAATAGTTCCAGGTAACTTCTAGGTAAGTAGAGTGCTCTTTCTACTCTGCTCCCAGAAGAGAAACTTTAAAACACGTTTTAAAAGAAATATCACCAAAACTTTCAATTTTTTCCCCCCCTATACTGTGAAATTTGTGGACGTTCATTTGACATTTCTTTAATTACTGCAGTCCTTCATCTTAATTTTTATCATCTCTTATTGTACAAACCAACACCATTTAAACGTAAACATATCTTTCTGCTTTTCCAGAATCTTAGCCTAGGCCGAAGAAATGACAAATAGGACTGGATGCATAATAAAATCCACAGGGTTTATTTCTGCTTCTTTCCACAAATAATAAATACACCAGCGCAGCTGCATTACTTCACATCATATGCAAAAGGATTTTGTCACAAACGTTACTAATTGTTTGAGGATACCTAGATTTCTGCTGTGGGCATATTTTTCATTTAGAGGGAGGAGAGAATTGCTTGCTTTTTCTATTTGCAGGGCACTCGGTGCTCTCTGCTGACATACGATATGTAGTTTAAATTCTATCTTTTTATCCGCTCAATACATTTAAGGCATAATCTCAGTGATTGACAGTTTTCATGAAAAAAATGAAATGATCTGGTTTTACTGTGAAGACAGAATAATCTGTTAACAGAGCAAAAATATTGGTGACACTACAGTGCTTCCAAAGGAAATATTTTGTGCATCATCCTGGGATGTGAATCAAAACAATCATGACAGGTGAATGAAAAGAAGAAAATTAAGATATAGCTACAAACAAAAGCAGCATTAATAATTCAGGTAAATAAACTTCAGTATACAGAAAGGAAGCATGCTGTCAAGGTGATGGAGAATGTTTCCTGAAGTACAGCACATCTAGGCAGAAGAAAAATATATAGTGGTTTAATGTTTTACATTTCCGCAAGGGCTTTTTATATCCCTAATTTCAATCCCCTTTTTACATTTTCCCAGGTAATATTATTTAGTGTGATCCATAAGCTAAACCCAGTTAAATGAGTTTGTTTTTTAGTACGGTGAACTTCATTACAAATTTAAGGTGCAAAGGATGGCCGCGCTGCGAGGGGGATGGACGTCGCTCTTCCTCTTTAATATACTGCAATTTATTGATATTCAGGTGTAATTGGCATGCAACGCTGCCTTCTCCATCCAGCTAGCTCTGCTCTTCTGGCTCTGGGAGGGACTTGGGTCCTCTACTGGGATGTTTCAGCAATGTTTTAATATTCATGGCAGTTTATTTTTAATTAGCCATGCGGTTGGGCCCAAACTCTACCCATACGCAGGCAGGCTCGCCAGCGGCGCTGGTGTGCTGCGGGACACCATCCTCTGTTGCTCTCCCCTCTGTCCTGCACCGCCTGGTCTCGGGGGGCCCCCACCTCCCACAGGGCTCCCAGTCCTGTCCATACGACTGGAGGGAGTGGGGCAGCGAGGCCGCGCTGCGAGGAGGGGTGTTTGTATGCCCTGGCAGGCAGGCAGAGCTTCCCCTGGCCCGTGGAGAGGAGCGCGGACCACCCGCCTCCATCCTTCCCCCCAGGAGCAGGCTTTAGCTGGTGGGAGGTGCCTCTGATGGGGTTTCGCACGTGGGGGTCTTGCTTGTGTCTGCCATGAGCAACTTCTGGACATGGGGGAGAGAGAATAGGGAGTGTGAGACACTGATGTAGTTTTTGGACTTCTATCCACCTTTCAGTCACAGCTCCTGTCAAGTCTTCCTCTGGCAGCTCCATTGCTGTTCCCTCTTAAACCATGTGCCGTTGGAAACCAAACCCAAGGTAACTGAATACTTTAATAACAGCTGTGCCTTTAGTTGTAGTTAGTGTTTTCTCCTTATATTCTCATTTAAGGTAGCAAGTAGTAAAGGCCCAGGTTTCTCCAAGGTTTTAAATGACTGCATATAGTCTTATGAAATGCATTAAATATTACTACAGGAAGAAAAAAATCCAAACCCACAAACTGCAGGAGAAAAACAATTTGTACATATGACTCCAGTGCAAACTCGACTGTTTCAGTGTTTATAAATATTCCTCTGTGGAGAGAAGCGTGTGTATTATAATAATTATGCATTAGTGCCTCATTAGTAGGGGGTAACATCCACGCTGTTTCTTTTTCCTCTAGTGTATTTTTGATAAGTTAACATTTTAAAAATTCTTACTTAGCGTAACCAGGAGAATGTGCATACTCGTGCCTGCGTGTGAGCATCCCCCGCGGGCAGGGAGACGGCACCGTGTCCTGCTTGTGATCTGTCATGGAGGGGGCTGCCAGGGCTGGGTGAGGAGGGATCTGCAGGCCCGTATTGTGGGTGAAATCCTGCTGCCGTGACTCACTTTGCTTATCTGTATCCCCTGTCTGTGCCGTGGCTCGTGGACCCTGGCACTTTGGCCAGCAGAAAGCGGGGCACAGCGGGCGGCTGGCGGAGCCTGGCCATGGCCTCGGTGGCCTTTGGGGACACCCACGCCATGGACTTGGTCTCCGGTGTGACTAGTCGTCCCATTGCGCTATCCCAGCACTGTTGAATAATTCGATGGGTGAAATGGTTGTATTTTTCTGGATGGTGATTTTTAATAGCACTTGAGGTTATCAAGTGTTTGTGAAGGGAAGGCAGCGGTGCTGTATATCCTTTTAATCCACCGCAGCCCCACAACTTTCACTAACGGCCAAGAAAGGATACCTTGATATACCATTTCATCTTTTTTCGCTTTCCTAAACAATAAAAGCTGATTAAGTGTCTTTGCAACTTTGTTTGTGATGGAGGCTTGTGTCTGCATACGGACCATATTAATCCAGGAGAGCAAGAGAGACAACAAGATAATGAAGGAATGAAACACTTTTGAGACTTTCCGTACTGTCACTCCTGCTACCAGATTTATAATTACGTTATAGAAATGAAATTAGTGCTAACCTGAAAGGAGCAATTCCGCTGTAAATTCTGCTCCATCATTAATTTCCTTCTTGCACTCCGAGTCAAGGTTGCAGTTTATAGAATTGCAGAAGGAGAAGATGCTTAACTAACCCTTTCTGTTTACAGAAAGCAAATTGACTTTGGAGCAAATCGCCTTCTCATTGTTTAGAAAGACAAAATAGTACATCAAGAAAAAATATACTAATTGATGGCTTTCTAAATAAAGCATGAGCGTAGAGTTATACTAAATTGGTTGTCTTGTGCCTCAAATTAATCTCTTCATTATATGGCAGTAGGCTGAGTATTTTGTGTTTCAATCCATCTTTTAGAACAGCACTTGATTAATCAACTTAATGATGACATTTTTTAGCTTGTGACAAATGATACACTTATGCAGGCAATGTTTCAGATGATCCATGCTATTGTAAGCAAAAAGAAAAGAAACATCAATTTAGAAGATTAGATTATTATGCCACGGTTTATACTCTCTCTAGTTTCTCTAACGAAAAAAGTAAGTTTTAGATTATAAGTAGGCTGCCACCTGGAACTAATAATATTAAATAAAAATTATATATACAATATCTGCATTCCCTTAGTAAATATTTTGCTTAAGAAATAATGTTAACTGTATATTCAGTCAAATGGGAACTTAATCAAAATAGAAATCATTGCAGTTGACAATATGTGACAAGTGACTTGGTTTTAGAAAGTTAAAACATTATTATCAATACATCCCTATGTTGCACTAGACATAAATTAACTTTTCCTCACAGGTAAATAGAAAGTGATTCTACCTGGGTAAGGCAAGAAATCAGGGAATGAAACCTGAGCAGCAAGAAATGGGGAGCACCAGCCCCTACCCCGGAGCCTCTGCTGGGCGATACGAATAGCCTCCTCGGAGGTGGGTGGCGGGGAACATTGTCACCCATACGGAAGGACTCCTAACCCATAGCTGGCTCCTCTCACCTGAGCGTAACGTGGAGGAACCCAGAGGCTTCAGGGGGAGGAATTTTTGTGGGACTGAACTCTTTCATAATGCCTGATCCACGGTGCAATAGGATACATGTCTGTACGTAGTGCTCCCATCGCCAGCAGGGGCACAAGCAAGTACATTGTGATGAGCATCTCCCTCGCTGTTTCAGAAAGGGCTTTTTCCTGTGCAGTTTGTGTTGTCTGCCATGCTGCATATGTAAATGACTTGTAATATTTCACTTAATTTCTGCCCCCCCCGGTATTTTACTGCCTAGATGTGAAAGGGTAATCTCAAAACACTTCCGAAAAGTGTGATACAGGTGTAAGGTTCAAATTCAATCTGTTAGTCTTTAGCCAAATGCACTTTTCCTAATGGGAAAAAATATACACGTTTGTGATACTGAAAAAATTCCTTTTAAAGTCATTAAAGCTCAGGCACCCAATGAATCGCCTTTTTAGTTAACCGGCCATCACTGTTTGATCTCTCTAAGTTTCATGACTGGCAAAAGGGCTACTCTTAAAAATGTCTTAAATATTAAATAGAGATCAGCAGATAGAAGACTGGGATATCCACAGGTGAGCCAGAAGCGATGCTAGTAAGAGAAGGACGACTGCCCCAAGGGCCTTGCCAGCTCCCTGCCCCGAGTGGGCTGGGGCTGTAGGTCACTGGTGGGCTGCAGAGCTGGTCTGGGCGCAGAAAATGAAAGCACATAGGAAAAATTTCTTGCAGTCCCAACTGGCCACAAAAGCAGCACATCTGTTGTGTCACTGTTTTCTCCTTCGCTTGGGAAATAAGCCCTACCCGGGTTCCACCCCCTCCTGAGGTTTCCTATTTGCCTCAGTGATTTGTGAGGGGAATAAACGACACGGACTCTTCCTCTGTGCTGTACTGCCACCCCTCTGCCCCTTCCGTCCTTCAGGTGCCCCAAGTCAGGGGGCTGCCTGTGGGATGAGCTCAGCCCGGGCTCCTGCTGGGCACGGCACTGCTGGTACCTCTGAACTGGCCGAGGGCTCTGGGGCTGCAGCCCGTGTGCACGTGTCAGCAGAAGGTGAGGGTGAAGATGAAGGCTCCACTGGAATGAAATAAATATATATTTTTTTTTTAAAAAACAAACCCCTAGATGAAAAGATTCTTTTAAAAAGTCTGGTGCCGGAGTTTTGACAGGCTTTACAATAGGCTGTTAAAAAAATATATATAAATTAATAATAATGAGGAGAGGAGAAGGTTAGGTGTTGGGAGCACCGGCTGGCTGGTGTACAGTGCTGCGAGCGCTGCTGCATGCAGAGGGAGCCCCATGGAGCCGGGGGGGAACAGGGGTGCCCCATGGGTAGTGGGCCCTCAGTTGTGAGCAGCCCCGAGGAGGGTCTCGGTGAGGGGGGAAGCCCCTGCCCCCAGGCTCACACAGAGCGAGACCCTGTACAGCGACATCCCTCTCCACGGGGGCAGGGGGCTCTGCAGGCAGCGAGGCGAGGGGGCTGCCGTGGCCACTGTGGGGCCAGCCCTCCCTGTAAGGCTCCTGTTGGCTCCTTGGGCACTGCTGCAGTGGGGAGACCACCCAGTCTTGCGTGGTGGCCCTTACCCCGTGCACCGCCATCCATTTGAATGTGGGCAGCCTGTGCGACATCACACGTTTCTTGTCATGTTTCCTAGCGAGGCAGGTCTGCATGGGTTGGTTTGATCCTGGGGGTGTCAGCTCAGAGTTCATCAGCTTGAATAAAACATTGCTTGGTCATCACTGTCTGCAGGTAGAGCAACATATAACCCATATATCTTGTCAACATATAGCTAGCTATAGAAAATGGTACAGTGAAAGTGGACAGAGTGTGGGATTGTTATCGTGGTGCGATGCTGCGCTGTCTCTTTGCTTCTCTGCGCTAGTGAATTGTAAGAATTTCATTAATGTAATTCCTAAGAAAGCAAAATGCAGTGATGTTGATTAACTGGATTATATTTTCCTTAGATAAGAGATTATAAAAAATAAATGCTAATAAAGTAATATGGCACAATGTCACGGGTTATGCCTCTGTGAGAAATGAGAGCAGCAACGCTTTTTGAGAAATATAATATCATGCTTCATCCTTTCAAATATGTAGAGACTTACACAGACCTGTAGTTAGTGCTACTGGAGTGCAGCAGAAGTAATTCCTTGGTAAATAGTTAACAACGTAGATGTGTAGAAATGTGTTTGGGTATTACAAAAGAGAAAAATAATAAAAAAAAAAAAGCGCCAAAGTCTGCCTAAAAATCTTGGTTTAATCTCACCACCATTGAGTCAAGAACTCAAAGAGGTGGGAATCGTAAGGCTGAGAGTGCTTCACTGCTTATGCCTGGAGTACAGGAGGAAAATTTCCCATAAATCATGAAAAAAGAAAGTCAGGACAATCTATTAAAGCTCAGCATGCTCTAGTATACAATGCTGTATTCAGAACAAAACCGGCACTGGGTTCTCTATTTCAGTAAGAGTCGTCTGCTCTGCAGCTATACGTTTTTTCAAGATACGCTGCACTCCTCTGTGTGATGTTGATATTTGAGAATGCCGCATAACTGTTTTAGGGTTTTTAGAAACAGCCCGAAGAGTTTTGGGTTTTAGCGGAATTGATAAGAGGAAAGCCAGCATAAGAGCTCTTGCTTTGATGCGTATTATAATAGCAGGCAAAAAACACCCTGGTTAGCCTTGAGAGCAGACCACTACACTGAGTAGTACTCAGTTCTTTGGGGCTGATTATGGCCTATTGAGGCAGAAAACTTGTTCGAGTTCAAACTCTTTGAATTCCTTGTTCACTCAATAGAGTGTCAAAAAAGAGCATTCAATGGTTCATGTAGCAAAATCACCGCTGGCCTAAATTGTTCCTATTTCTCTTTTGCATATGGTGTGCAAGAAAATTTTTAACACTCTTCCGTAGCACCATAATGCTTTGATATGGGTAACATTGCCATAA
>VXBO01010756.1:456917-464417 GCA_013400135.1 Rhinoptilus africanus | reverse complement strand
AGAAGCCTCTAGCTCCATGCTGAAATCCTGGAGCAAAAGGTGGTGTGGAGGAGAGGCCCTACAAAGACAGACGGGGCGAGCAGGAGCTGGATCCCCGTGCTCGCAGGCTAGGAGGATGTGCCAGGATGCGGGACAGGCCACCAACTGCGCCAGCGGGCTCAGCAGTGAGTTGAAATGAAATACCTTCTGAGCTTTGCTTTGCATGTTTTTCGGCTGGGGAGTTGCCTTAGAGTCTAAGGATATACTGAAATTGAAGTAATGGGAACAGGAGAGAGGGATGGTAAAATATGGCTGTATCTGGAGGTAAGATCTTGGCTTCTTTCAGCTGCATTAAAAGTGGGGTAAATAGCAACTTCAATTAGGTTTGTTTTTTTTTTAATGTTTTTTTATTAAGCAAATGCTGTAACCAAACTTTTCGCAAATGCTTTCTCAGAATCAGGGTGGCCTTTTGGGTGGAAAGTTTGGAATAGATCCCTGGACACACTAGGCAGGTCATGAGGATGTTTAGATGTCAAGACTTAGGATGCAGGAACTTGAACTTGGAATTTTCTGTTATCAAGAGAAAGGCAGAGAGGCAAATATTTCAGTCAAGCAATACCGTGTAGAAGTGGGAGAATATCCTAGTCTATCCTGAAAATAAAATGTGCTACTGAAAATGGGATCAAATGGCAACAGTGTGCAGGTACTGTATTGCTGGCCGTATTTTAGAGAGGGAGAGAGAGAGAGGGAAGGAGAGAGCATCCTTCTCAGAGGATATCATGTAAATAAATCCTGCTGTGAGCAGTACAATCCTTTGTGTCAAGTTGGTTGCAAATCCTGGTATTCGTCTTCAGGGGAGGAGATGGTGTATATGACTGAACACCTGCAACCACAGAGCTTTTATTGTGGAAATTCTGCTTGCTGACCCTCTTCCACTTAGGAGCTGAATTTAACGTGTGTTGTATTCCTAAAAGCAGGAGATCAAAGCAGCGCTTATTTACTCTGCAGACCTGTTTCCTGTATGCCAGTCCCATTTGCTTACTTTAATGGCAGAGTTAAGGTTTTAATATTATTTATTCGTGCTACAGAGCCAATACAACTATATGAGAGTAATCAGGGTTTTAGTGTGACTAGGGTATTGTTAGTATGAATAGGAAGTAAGTTTCAATTTCAAATCTAGTGGCGGTCCTTGGTTACCCCTCCTGCAGTTCTGCGGCGGGGTTAAGCAGCGCGCGGGTAGAGGGGAGGCCAACAACCGGACCGTTAACTTTTATTACGGGTGCTGAAGCACAAGGCAGGAGGAGCTCAGCCTGATTTGCAGGTTCTAAGCTGAGTTTGCAGTGGCTACCAGAGGATGTTTTTTAAAAGCTTATAAACAGATTTTATTTTATTTATAAACCACTGAGACCCAATAAACATGGGGCTGCACTGTACTGGTTTACGATGCCACTTTTTAAGCAGGATACTATCTGTAATGTCGAATTTATGTTTTAAAACGACAGGAAATTGCTGCTCTAAAACCCTAGACCCCAACGTCTCTGTCTGCTGCCGAAACCTGGTGCCACGCAGGGCTGATGTGACACTGGGGAGCTCTGCAGGTCCCACGCTGCTGGGGTGTCTGTGCCACCCTGGGCTCACAGGCTGCTCTCCCACCGTGCCTCCCACAGCACATTCCCTTGCAAGAAATACCTACAAATTCAAAGGTTTTAAAAGCACTTGGAGTGCCTCGTGAAACCAAGGCAAGGCAGAAATAGTACCATCCATGGAAATATCACAGCTATATCAAAGATGGTGTTATCTCCAAAAAGATTACCTCAGTCTCGAACCAAAGCTGGAGGAAGTACAGCAGAGTTAACCTGACCGCTAACGTGGAGGGAAGTTTGATGACTTATTTTTCCTTCTGTTCAGTGAAGAGGAATTTGATCTACTACAAAAGCTGAAGAAGGTAGAACCAAAGAGGAATACCCCTGGGGAACCATTTAAACTCAAATCTCAACTAGAACTGAAATGCACGTGCCCTTTGCAGACCATACCTAAACTGTGTTTTGGAAGGAGATGTTGCTTTGTATCTTTCCTTGACTTTCAGCATCTCTATGGAATAAAATGCACTCAGGTGCTTAGTAGCCATTTACCTCCAATGTATTTTCAAAATTCCAGTCTTTCCTAATGGTTTGCAATGCTTAAGCATACCTATAACAGACTATTATTTTACAGTCATTAAATAATGATGATACTCTGTGCTGTGCTGGCTGTTCTTAGCAAAAGTCAGAGGAATCTTCTGGTAGAGCAACATTCAAGGTGCAATGTCAATAGCAGCTCCAGAGGCAGGTGATTTTCTTTGTGATGTCTGAGCTTGTTTCCTTTCCAGGGAAAAAAAAAAAAGGGCAAGAGGGGACCACAAAGCTCAGCAGATCTCCTGGTACTGCAGTTCATCCCTGTAGATGGACGAGAGATGATTATATTATTTTGTTATACAAAAGGCGTTTGATGTTTTATAGAAATGGTTTTAATTCTGGAACGCCAATGAGCAGCTTAATGCTGTGAGTGCAAGTGCAATAGGAAAAACCCCTTCTGTTGTCAGGAGGAAATTCGCGTTGCTCTTCTTTGAGCTCCCCCGGGAGCGCAGGCACGCTCCGAGGTGACGGGTGCATGTGAGGCTGGGGAGGAAGGGCTGCATCCACTGTCCTGCTCAGGAAGCAGGGAGCGCTGAGCCACGTGCAACTTCTAGCAAAACAGGAATCAAGAAGCCAGAGAGAAGAATTCAGTAAAGATTACCTCAAAAAGTAGTGGCGTACGATCTAAGGTCACAACACATTTACATTTTTCACTTCAGTTTTCTTATAAAACCATCTTGTACTTGTCTTTTCTTCACATCTGTGTAATGATGTACAGCTACGGGGCTAACTCGTTCACATTTTGCTAGCTTATTGTCTTTGGCAAATATGTCTGAAGGGGCTGCAGGGCTGAAAAGGACTCCTCAGCGAAAGTCGTTGTGACAAAATAACATAAATGAGAAGAATCTTGCACACGTGAACGTACTTGGAAGATGCATTGCTTTGGCAAGCTGTAATGTGGCTTCGGCTGCCTGAGCTGACTCGAAAAGCTTTCCATGTCCTTTTGCCTCCTGTATTTTCCCTTTTCTTCGAGTTGCCCAAGTTTATTCTCACTTTTGATTTCAGGATGATTCAGAAGCACCCTGGAGATGCTCTAGCTAATTCTTGAGCTTCCCGTCAGTGAGAGAGAAATTGTGCTTGTAGTGTAAATGGAGACTGCTCTCTGCAAAGCGCTCTCCCACTTGCATAGCTGTGCTTCAGATCTAAGGCACAGCGGTGGGTGTTCTATTGTAGTCTCCTAAACTTCCTGTCATAATCTATATTTTGCCTAATAGGTTTTTGAAGGCGTGTATTGATTTCACAATCGAATGACAGTGACCTTTACATGCTGCTGTACGTTATGTCACATTGCGATAGCCCCACTGAGTCCCCATAGCCCTGACCCCGCATCCAGCTTGCGAACCAAGAGCTGCACATTCTAAAACACCGCATGTTTACTCCTAGCGGGTTGGAGGGCTGGAGGGGAGGCCTCAGATATCTAAATGTTCAGCATCCTTCTACCATTTGCACTGCTCGAAGGTTCAGTAGTGAAAGCGGAGATCCACCTCTGTCTCTTCCCTGGGTCATGTGCAGGCAGGACGTAGCTGTGGAGCCCAGGAGGTGTGAGCATTTGCTGGAGGTGGGCTGGTTTAAGTGTTTAGTCACAGGACCAAGGGGATGCATGGGGCTCTTGGCCTGCCCTCATGTGATTTTAGCACTGCTTAGGGTGAGTAGAAGTCTGCACCTGCATGCTGATGCCAGTTTTGGATTTTCTCATCCTTGCTTCCGTCTGTTCCACCTCCAGGGATGCTTGTTATCCAAACATTAGCAAAGAGGATGTCACTCGTGATGGAGAAACCTTGCTCTTGAGCTGTAACTGTCCATGAATGAAGGCATCACCCCAGTGGATGTCGAAGGAATGGAAGAGCTAACATACACCCCTGTGACAGACTATCGTCAAGGGCACACACTCTTCCAGTTTGCTCATTGAAGAGTGCCAAAGGTCAGGCTTTTCATCTTACTACATTATGTTTGATGATTTGCAGCACTGGAAGTAGAGGGTCCCTGTGTCAGGGGCAGGAGATAAATCCATCAGAACCATCTTGATTTGCAGAGTCTACTGGACACCATCGTGTGCTCAGAAACCTGGTCGCAGCAATTCAGTCCTGTCTGAAACCAGCATCCTCTTCTTTTTTGGGGTGGCCTCAGAAACAGGGTGGTAAAACCCCCAAAATGGTGACTTTCACTTGCTATTCTTGTTACATGTTGCTAGATAGCACAACAAACACCCTGAAGGCTAATGCACGTGGATTCATTGGTCTCAGTATAACTATAACGTGAAGATGGATTGTCAGCATAACATTCACATGAAGGAAGCTTAGTGATAATTAAGGACTTTCTATTTGAAACAGCACCCTGCAGAGTTTCAAGAGAAGCCGGATACAGTTTCGTTCCCCAGCTAAGAAATATATATCTATATACAGATACAGATACATACACTAAACTAAATGTGAAAGAAATGGAGATCATGTTGAATAAGCACATGAACTGTGAGAGAGAACCCACATTCATGGCATTAGCTCTGCAATACCAGCTCATCAGCAGGTACTTCAAACATAGTCCTTCCTCCTAGAAATTAAACAACAAGGAGAGAAAATCCATCCTAATTTACTGTGAGTTACTGAGGGTTAAAAGTTTGGAAGTGTCTTGGAGCCTGCTGGGTCAGAATTGTTGATGTGTGGCTGACAGGTCCTGAGTACATTAAGGGTTTGGGATGGAAAAGACTTGGATGTTTAGTGAGCCAGTTAACAAGGGTATTAATATCAATTTGATTATTGATAAAGATGATATAATTAATATAAAAATAGGTGTAAGTGCTTTTCAAGTAAAAAAGTTCACCATTTTTCTCTCCATCATAGATCTGCCTAGAAATATCTTTTTCCGAGTTTTAACAGGTTAGAACTAGTCACTATTCCTTTCCTTGTCTGACAGTAACCAACTCCACCTATTTGTATCACCGTTGTCCAAGCTAGCAAGTAAATTATATATGTTGATTCTTCTATAGTACAAAATACATGTTTTGAGAATTAGTGGGATTATATTTAAAATCCGACAACTAAGGTAGGCTCTTACCCTTGCAATTTGACAGTAATTTAGCACAAATGAAATACAGCGTGGGACAGTGTTTCCACTTCTGCTGAGCTTAGTGCAAATGACCTGGGAATACCAAGGGCTGAATAACTGCTGACAAAACAACTGGATCTTCTGTTGAAGAGGAACTGGCAAAGTCTGGCATTTCTCAAGGCCAATTTTGTTACCTGACATTCTGCCAAAAAGGAGCTGTGAGTGACGAGGTTAAGGGCTCATTCAATGGCTGTGAAATCAGCATCAAACAGCCAGCCCCAGGGAGTGCCAGGCCATGTTCAATCCTTTGCCTGGAGTCTCCTAATATTAGGATTACTATTGACAGACAGAGCAAAGGCTTCCACTGGCCTAGGCAAGCAGGATGAGCAACTCAAACCAGCTCACTACAAAGCACGGGGGTAGTGACGCAGTAGCACAAGCTGCTGGTGAGCCTTAGCTACCTTTAAAGCATCTATGTCTTAGTTTTCTTTTGTCTGAATCCTTCCTGCCATGAAGAAAAACCAGTTAATACACAGTCAAAAGCGTTTTCTGAACCCTGGACAAAACAACAGAGTCAGATAATCTAATCTGGCATATAATTATTAAAAATCTCACAACCCCATAAACAGAACAAAATTTTCCACTGCCTGTTGGCTTTGTGACTTATGGGCAAAGAAATTGTTCTACCTAATTGAAAAGACCTTAGCTAAAACAGTAATTATATCAATTTAAAAAGGTTTCTTCTGCAGCTGACCAGGTTGCTTTGGTCACACTTGCTAATTTGAATCACATTCCATAAGAGGATGATGCCAAGGCCTCCACAATTGTAAGGATTGTAAATATGCAACTAATACTTCATTCACCATCTATTCAACCAAGCCACCTTCAGGTGGTGAGCTGTGTCTTCAACTGCACCTTCTTGATTGCTCTAAGGCTGCTTGTACTCTGCAGAAAGATGAGTCTTCGCACGCTTTCATCTGTCCATATCCCAGGTGGACCAACTGATATCGTCCAGGATGCTGAGTTACAGGCAGACTGGATCCCAAGGTAAGTAACGTTCTGTGGAGCAGCAGAGTATGTTAGTTATCCAAATGGCTGGGCCATTATTTATAAGAAGGCAAAGGCTGGCTTGTTATTTGACTGTGCAGACATAGCACCTGTGATTCAGCAATGTAGAAAAAGCTGGATTTATGTCCTTATCTGCACTGCACAAGTGAGAAACAATTGCCATACATGTAGGTGTGCCTGGACTAGTTTTTGTCTAGGAGCTGCAATGAGAAACTCAGGGTTTGATATTTGCTCTGTAGTAGAAGATTATGTGGTCATGGCTTGCTCAGTGTGGGTCACTGGACAGAAGCTGTCTCAGGAGAACCTGCAGACTGATGTTGCAACAGAAACATCACACAAATAGGCATGTGGGTTTTATCTGTTTGGAATAGTGCAGTTACCTCCATGAGGTCTTATACGTAGCTAGGGTGAGCTGCACTGGTTACTGGTGACAGTTTCATAGCGGTGACTGACAATGCTAGTTTTTCTGTGTATGTGTGTAACTGTTCAATCAACTGTGTAATTACTGTTTGATAGAGAAAGGGTGTGTTGTTTCCTTATCTGTCTGGTCCCCTACACAGTGATCACTTTATTGCAGCCAGTAGGCAAAGCACGTGCTTACACACATACTGACTGTCATAAAATTGTCACCTAAAAAAGTCAGGTCAAGGTACAGGTACAAACATACATACATACACACAAACAAATATACAGAATTCTCTACAGGCTATAGCAATGTATTGGGTTTGTGTGGCAAGGTTTTGGTAGTAGAGGGGCTGATGATGAGGGGACTGGAACACCTCTCTTATGAAGAAAGGCTGAGGGAATTGTGTCTCTTTAGTCTAGAAAAAAGACAGCTGAGGGGTGACCTTATCAACGCTTATAAATACTTGAAGGGTGGGTGTCAGGAGGATGGGGCCAGGCTCTTTTCAGTGGTGCCCAGTGACAGGACAAGAGGTAACGGGCACAAACTTGAGTATAGGAAGTTCTACCTAAGCACAAGAAGGAACTTCTTTCCTTTGAGGGTGGCAGAGCCCTGGCACAGGCTGCCCAGGGAGGTGGTGGAGTCTCTGTCTCTGGAGACATTCAAAACCCGCCTGGATGGGTTCCTGTGCCCCCTGCTCTGGGTGACCCTGCTCTGGCAGGGGGTTGGACAAGATGGTCTCCAGAGGACCCTTCCAACCCCTGCCATTCTGGGATTCTGTGACACAAGGTTAGTGTCCGTGAGAAGCTGCTAGAAGCTTCCCCTATGTCTGAT
>VXBO01010756.1:398780-456564 GCA_013400135.1 Rhinoptilus africanus | reverse complement strand
GGTGGAGTCTCCATCTCTGGAGACATTCAAACCCGCCTGGACGCGTTCCTGTGCCCCCTGCTCTAAGGTGGCCCTGCTCTGGCAGGGGGTTGGACTAGATGATCTCCAGAGGGCCCTTCCAACCCCTGCCATTCTGGGATTCTGTGACACAAGGTTAGTGTCCGTGAGAAGCTGCTAGAAGCTTCCCCTATGTCTGATCACTGAGTCAGTGCCAGACAGCTCCAAGATGGACCTGCCAAACCCATCAGTGATGACGGTAGCACCTCTTGGGTAACACATTTAAGAAGGAGGGAAAAACTGCACAAGGGCAACTGCAGCCAGAGAAAGCAGTGGGAATATGTGAAACAACTCTGCAGACACCAAGGTCAATGAAGAAG
This sequence comes from Rhinoptilus africanus, assembly GCA_013400135.1. Taxonomy (NCBI): domain Eukaryota; kingdom Metazoa; phylum Chordata; class Aves; order Charadriiformes; family Glareolidae; genus Rhinoptilus; species Rhinoptilus africanus. The sequence continues at coordinate 456,187 of VXBO01010756.1, read as the reverse complement.
GAGAGGGAGGAGGTGCTTCAGGTGCCAGGGCAGAGATTCCCCTGCGGCCCGTGGTGAAGACCATGGTGAGGCAGGCTGTCCCCCTGCAGCCCGTGGAGGTTGATAGTGGAGCAGATATCCACCTTCAGTCCATGGAGGACCCCATGCCAGAGCAGATGGGCGAGTCAAAGGAGGCTGTGACCCCATGGGAAGTCTGTGCTGGAGCAGGGAGGACCTGTGACCCCATGGAGAGAGAAGCCCACACTGGAGCAGGTTTGGTGGCAGGACTTCTGACACTGTGGGCACTCCACACTGGAGCGTCTGTTCCTGAAGTGTTCTCCCCATGGGAAGAACTGCATGCTGGAGCAGGGTAAGATTGGGAGGAGTTCTCCCTCTGAGGAGGAAGGAGTGGCAGAAACAACATGTGATGAACTGACCACAACCCCCATTTCCCGTCCCCCTGCACTGCTGTGGGTGAGGAGGTAGAGAAATTCGGAGTAAAATTAAGCCCGGGAAGAAGGGAGGTGTGAGGGGAAGGTGTTTTTAAGATTTGGTTCTATTTCTCATTATTCTACTCTGATTTGATTTGTAATAAATTAAACTAATTTCCCCAGGTTTTTTCTGGTTTGCCCATGACGGTAACTGGTGAGTGATCTCCCTGTCCTTGACTCATGAGCCTTTCATTATATTTTCTCTTCCCTGTCCAGTTGAGGAGGGGAGTGATAGGTGGGCACCTGATGTCCAGCTGGGATCAATCCACCACAAGCAAGCAGGACAATAATTGTCCTACTCTAATCCATTTGGCCTCTAGAAGACAAAATTGAAAAAACTTGAAAATTGAGTGAAGAGTCATGAGGTGATGTGGTTTCCTTGGTCCATTAAAGCAAAAAGGGGAGCTCATGTTTTTGAGGAGAAAAGAGCAAGCGAAGAGTGAGGCAACTTTGGGGTGATAGCCCGGTCTTTTGCCATTGGCTGAATCTCACTCTGGTTTATGCATTTGAACATTCAGAAATTTGCTTGAGCTCTGTGCACACAAAAGAATCTGCTAAGGACAGTGGGAAAAGACATATGGATGGAGACATGTAATAAATAAGGTGTAATGCATTTATTCTGGATCCATCCATTCCACCTACTGACATACCTAAAGCACATATCACTGCAGGAGCTTAGCATCATGTCTTATCCCTGGCATGTTCATGTTTATGTATTTCTGTTCTGTGAAAAAATGAGGCAAATTACGGTGTTTCTTTACATTCCACGTGTTGTATGTTATTTATTCATCCTTTCCCCCTCTTACCTCTAAGAAGTATTTCAAATCATCTTGACATCTCATCTGTACACGAAGCTAGAAAATTTTGCATTTCCACCAGTTTTACAACCCAGTGAAAAACATTAATTTTTTTTTTTTTTTTTTTTTTTTGGTCAGTGCATCACTGCGAATTTCTGTCATGAAAGAAAGTATTTTTGCCCATGCAAACTGAGTTTTTGCTTCATGAAACCAGGACCCACTCATATCCCTGTGGAGGCAATTGTGTAGGGTCAAAGGTTAAATTTAGATTTTTCTGTGACTTATCCTGTTATAAAATTAATTTGCAGAATGATATTTCCCAGCCTAGCAAGGAGACTAGTCGAAGGGGCAGGAGGAGAACTGCCTGAGCAACAGGGATCAGTTCTGAAGTCTGGCGAAGTGGGCTGAATAATTGGTAGAGGAGCGAGTGGACAGACCGTTCCTCTGAGCTTCAGGTGCTTCCTCCCCCAGCCTCAGTGCAGCACTGGGGTGGGTCTGTGTTTTGCCACATATGTTTTTTATGCAAAAAAGGGAAGATAGTTTTAGAGTCCCTGAAAGAGGCACAATTAAATCGGCGTCTAAGCAACACTTCTGGTCTTTTACCCTAAGCCATGCTTAGAGGCTTCAGCACTGTGTTTCTGAGACCGCACAAAGTATACACGAAGACTGCCTTTCTCTCACGTGCCTCCAAGTTTCACCATCTGCCTAAAGACTGTGATTGAAAAACCGATGTCCTTTAGATGGCTTATTTTTGGGGGGTGATAAATGCTTTGTGGCTTGCTTTAGTGTTCCATCCTGCCTTGCCCTGCCTAGCACACAGAGCAAAATGAATGTCTCCAGCACCAGTTTTAGAAAAGTGTGACGGTTTGGGGGATTTAGGTCAAATTAAGCAGTCACCAGACTTCTTGAGTACCTGGTACCCAGAGCAGGGTCTTGGTGCACTCTGTCGCAGTCATTCTGGCTGCTTGCCCCACACACTGTGGCCACAAGATTGATTAAAGGCCACTGAAGTCTATGGGCAGTTTCAGGATGCTTTTGGATGAGATATTAGGTCCTTGGAGAGCAGAACTGTGGCCTTGTGCAGCCGGCTCCAGGTCAGATTATGGGTTGTCTGATGAAGAGAGAAACATCACTGCCCTGAGATGTGAGGAGAGGGGGAGGATGTGAAAGCAATGCTAATTCCTACTTCTGCCTCTTGTCAGGCAGGTGAGAAACGAAGACGAAAGGAACTGCACAAGGGGCTGGAGAGCTTGTAGTTAAGAAAATTTAAAAAAAAAATAATAGAGTGCGACAGATTCAGGCTCTGGACGAGACGGAGTTTTGGGGAGCTGAATTTCCTAAGGCAGCTCATCATTTCAACGGCGAATTGCGGAACCTGATTTTTTAGAGAGGAGGAAGGAGGCAGGCGGCTCAGCACTGCAGGAAAGCTAGTGCCTTGTCTGATGTCTCACAGTAAGACGCAAGAAAGAGAAGTCTGTGGAGGCTGCTTTTTCAGCTGATTACTGGTGGGCAGACAGGTCATTTCTAATTAGTACTTATCAAATTAAACCAAGTTAACCTGACCAAGGTGGGAGGTATTATATCAGAATCTGGGCTGTCATTCAGAGCTTTAATTTTCTGGGTGAACTATAAGGCTCTCCCGTTCTCTGGTATCCTTACCAGACTCTTAAATGCTCTTATATGCAAACGGGACTTTGCGTACAAGTATGTAGAAATGCCCCGACTCTGGGGCCTGCCTCTCTCTGAGGGTAACCCAGCCCAGGGTGGGCTTCCTGGCCCAGCGCTTGGCATGGACAGGTCCTGCTCCCGAAGTCCCTTTGTGGTGCTGTGCTCCCTGTTTGTGCGTATTGAGAAGTGAGGGGCAAAACACGATCCTCTTCTGTAGCTGTAGGAAGGGTAATTTTTAATTTTGACTCTTCTGCAGTGGCAGGAGCTGGTAGCTGAGATCACTGCATTCCAGAAGTGAGGCTGAAGAATGCTATGTATCCTCAGTGTACCATATTTCGTATTTTTAAGTGTTTAATGTTGTGTAAAATTTCATTGATAGAAACTCTTAATAAGATATTAAAAAAAAAATCCTGAAGTAAGATTAGCAATTTGTACCTTTTTAAAAATGAACAGTACTCTTGTTGTTTGATATACAGCTCCGTTATCAATCTGCATCTTTAAAGAGGTGTAACCTTTCTCTGATAACTTCTGCTTTTAGTTATCTGAAAAGACTCAGTTTTACTTTGCCTATATTGCACTTTTTTCTGCACAGTCAAAGCAAGCCAGTAACAAATCCAGATTTTTAAAGAGCTGGAGTGTGATCTGGTTTATTGTAGCCTAGGCTATCAGAGTTGACTGGTAATCTTGCTGAAGAGTAGCCCTGCAGGTTATTAAAGGAAAAAAAAATTAGTTTCTGAGAATATATCAACAAAAATTTCTTCATGCTTGAACAGTCACATACCCATAACCTTCTTATTTATCAAACTGGCTCCGGGGAATAGTACAACCTTCAGCCTGCTATCGTACGATGAACTGTGCCTGTTGGCAGAGCAATCTTGACTGATAATTCCCATCTTCCAGCCTGCCGTACCCGATCTGTTCAAATTCACTCACCCCAGATATAGCACCCAAGGAGGTATCTTCTACTACGAAGCACAGTTGTCAGTGGTCAGTCCATTCAGACTATTCTCCAGCATCCTGGCATATCTGGGAGGCCTTACGCTTACGGACCCTGTATAAATGTGTTGTGGTGTAAATACCATAAACAGAGCCATACTGTTAAACCTATGCAAATAATTCCTTTAGCTGGAAGATGCTTGAAACCTTTTACGGCAATGGTTTATTCTTAATTGTGAGACTGAAATATTTCTTTATTTTCTTCCTGTTTCACCCCCTCACAAATACTTAGAGTAAAACTTGTTGTCATACCAAAACCTAGCTATGAACTGCCATTCTTCTTATTGTTTTTTCTTCCCCCCAATTGATAACAATTAACACATGGATGGAGAAGCTTGCAAATTAGCCCAATTCTGTCTAGGCTACTGCACAGGCTAACTGAGGTGTGGTGCAGGCTGCAAGGCACCGTGGCAAGCCGTGTGTTAACATTACCAGGGAGCCGTGTTTGCCCATCTCTCAAGGAGGAGCTGTTCTCTGGCATTAGGGGAAGAAAATGAACCTGAAGATGACAGTCTGGCTTCTCACAGTATAAGTCAAGGTTATGGAGAATAATTCCTGGTAAGTCTGGCCCAGACCCTGCTGAAATCATGAGGATTTCAATGGCCTTTAGGTCTCATTAGAGAAGTTAGTCTTCAGTTTTAAAGATTATTTGTCTCAGAGTTGTTACCAGAAGTTACATGAAGTTTGGCTTCTGTGGGTGGCTGAAGTGGGAACCCATATAAAAGAAAAAAGCATTAAACTATTGATCAATAACACTTGAGGATTGAGGATTGCATAAGTTTAATGATACATCTTCCCAATTCATACATGGAAGTCATACAAAGTAATACCCAGTAAGAGCTATTCATTTGTCTTCTGTTGTGTTGAATACGTGAGAATTTAAGTGTCAAAAATAAGACTTTTCCTCCTTAATTGTAAAACCCTTAATGCAAACTGAACTACAGAATGGTTGCTGAGCTCTTGTCAAATCTGCTAGCAATTGATTATACGGGGAAAAGCACGGCACTTCATCTATCAGCTCTCTGCATGGGGGAATGATTAGTTTCTTTTGATCACTGATAGGGGTATATTAGGTCTCGAAATGAATCCACTCCTCCAGCTTTTAAAGAGGAGAACAGTCACTCCTGGTATGTATAGGAACATCATAAATGTGAAATACAGGGCTGCAGCACAAAAATATTTGAAAAACCAAAATCTTGGTCTTAGTTTCAGCTTGATTTATCTTTGTGCTGCAGGCAGGAGAGCTGTCCCCAGTGGCAACATTCTTTAGTGGCTTACACGGCCTCTGCACCGGTGAAAGTGTTGTCCTTGAAATCACCAAGGAATATCTTTATTTCAATTTCAGCTTGAGGTTATCATTACAGTACATTTTAAAGATACATTTAATTCCCAGTTCATACATGGAAGTCATACAAATTATTGATTTTTAGCCCAGATCATTAAGAATTTTAACACAGTCTGTGGCTACTCAGATAAAAGAGGTTCTATTAAGAGCTTAACAAAGGTTAATTTTGGCATATAATTAACTCATCAGCTAATGAGATAAAGACAACTTTATCATTTAATTGCTACATCTGGTAAAAAGTTCAAAGAGGAAAAACAACAGCTTTCAACATCTAAGTGCTTAGAGTAGTAGCCGTACTTATTCCCTCACCCCAAGGAAGGTTAAAATCCAGCCCCTCTTACAAATCCCTTTTCTTTGTGTTTCTCATTTCTTTCTTCAGTCTGCTTATGGGAGCAATTCCTTCACCCTTGGTTTGCTGTATCCATTCTCCTATGTTGCAGGGTAGTATTTAAAGTGAAGATGAGCGATGAATTCGTAAGCAAATTTCTGAAAGCGTTCAAATCAAGGGGCTGGGTAACAGTCTGCTGGAAGATGGCACTACCCACTTGCTTCCTCCCTGTGTCATTCTTCCATTCCCAGGCTTATTCAGTAGCTGCTGGAGGAGCTCCGTAGAGGAAAGGGGAGGCAGTGTTTCACTCAGACAAGAGAAGTTGCTGTTAAGAAGTAATATGCTGTATGACAGTTCTTCTCTTGCATAACACGTCAACCTACCTGGAGACTAGGAATTAAACCTAGGAGTTTAGTTAACCTTTGAAGTTAATGGAAAAAACACTTAGTGAGGCAGATGCTCAGCTGCTGTAACTTGTACTGGGAGGCATAACAATTCATGTCACCTGAGAATCTGCCTCACTGACTATGGTAGGACCTTCTATTGAGCAGAAGGATCTCTCTGACAGCACTGGCTGTCCTCCTCTTTTGGGAGTTCCTGGATTTGAGTCACATCTTCACACCCACTTTCTACACAGCTCACGCGGACTGAACCCGGAGTCGCCTGCGGGGCTGAACAGGGCAGAACAAGGTATTCAGTGATGCTTTGGCAGGAGCTGGGATTAGGTAAGACACAGCAAGGAAGGGAAAACTGGGCATAAGTGAAGTGAAAAAGCCCCACATCATGAGAAATAGAGGAGTTGTGGGACTGAGAGAGTGGGGAAGCAGCAGCTGAGGTCCCCCTGCCCTCATGGTAAGGTGGATATTTAAAGACTGAGTGTCGAGGCCACAGTTTGTGATAGGGTTTGAAATTCAGCAGATCATCTTCTATCCTTATTCCTTATATCTCCTTCACATGATGAGAAACTTTCCTGCAAACAGGCGCCCCGACAATGACAAACTGAATCCTCATTAAAACAAAGAAAGGTTAAGGGGAAAAAATAACCTATTTAAAATGAGGTAACTCACCAGTCTTTGAGCCGTAAATTGACAATAGGATTTATATAAATCCATAATTGTATCTCTTTTACCTGCAGTTAGGCCAGTTAATGATGAAAAAAGTATACAGCCTATCGTGAGGTTTTAATGAGGATTCTTTTTGCAGAGTTAAAAAAATCCACCAAATTAAATTCTGCCAATTTACTCCATTGCAAATTGAGCGCCACCCTGTGCGCAAAAAAATCATCAAGTAGCTTAAATCAGTTACAGCTAAATGTGTAAGTCAGCGTGTGCTTTAGCCTTTAGTCATGAAGAATATATTAGATTTTAAAAATAAATGGCTTTCTGCTGAGTCTTCATTGCAATGGCTTTCTGACTTTTAATTAAATTTTCAGTACTTGTGGGTGCTTCTTCATGTACTTTGTCCACAGAATTCACAGCATCTCTATCATTATATGCTGTGGAAAACCAGATTGGAGATTATTAAGCTTGTTCATTCCTTTGTTATTTGCTAGTACAATACCTAGAGAATTTTTTTTTTCCTCTTGTAAGATAAGAGGAAAGCATTTATTCTACAATAATACTCTCTAAGAATGAAGCAAGAATGCATAAACTGAACGTGATTAGCAGTAGCTTGTAGCTCATTACATTTTGCTCATTAGAAGCTTCCGGTCTCTTTCGTTGGTGTTAAATGAACTTAATGTAAATTAATCGGAGCAGGTTCATGTCATTTGGCAGAGGCTCGTAAGGCAAAGGGGTAACAGAGAGCATTGCTGGCCTTGCTGAGGAAGTGCCGGTGGCTGCCGGAGGGAGCGGCTGCTCCTCATGTGGGATGGCGGGAGCAGTCCCTATGCGGTTGGGCACTGCTTTTTTTGCAACTACAGCGCTAGCGGTTTGCAGAAGCAACTGCTCATTGGGAGGGGAGAAAAAGGGGCCTATCGTTTGCTTTGCCGGCTGTTTCCTGCACCTGTGGACACCTCTGGGCGGGAGGAGGCTGGACCTGCAGAGCACGTGCTGCCCCAGGGCCGGCTTGCTCAGGTCTCCCTGCCTGTGCGAGGCAGGCAGAGGCCGGTGCCCGTGGCCTTGGAAGCCGGGGAGCACAGGGTGCGCGCTGGCCCCCTGCTCTGGGAGGCCAGGCCGGCGAGAGCGGCGGCCACGCTGTCTCCCTGGCTCCAGAACAGCCGGAGGTCCTGCGCCCAAAATGGCGTGCCTCGCCTGGCCCCTGCGCCGCCACCCGTCCCTCCCTGTCCACTCCTGCTGTCTCTGTGGGCTTTGAGAGAAGTCAGAAAGTGTAATCTTGAGAAGGGTGACAGTGCAGGGGAGCAGCCCTCTCCCATTGTTGGCCAGGCTGCAATTTAATCCACCCTCTCCTCTCATGGGTGTGGGTAAGGGCAGGCTGGGGCTGCCCTTGCCCTTCTCCCCCTGCCTGCTGGAAACTGGGGGTGCCACCCTGCCCTGTCTTGGCCCCCTCTCCCTCTTGCTGCTGGGGGGTGAGGGCACGGCCACGGGCAGCCTGCGCTTTGCTGCCTTCTGCCAAGATTGGGGGGAAGAAGAGCAGGGCCCACGTCGCGAGCTGTGCCTCCGTCCATAGCGGAGCTGCCTCGGCGACAGCCTGAGTAAGACAAATGTCTGTGTGTCTGCGAGGGAGATAGAGAGTCATAGAAATGTCACAGGGGGATGCAAAGGTTTAAGAAATATTCTTGGCTCCCCCCACCCCGCCCGTCAGTTCTCACTGAGGGTCACAAAAATGAATGTGGCCGGGCAGTGGTGGACCTATCATGCACCTAATTTCAAGTGTCTCGTCACCAATTATCCCCACGCGTATCTGTTCTATTTACCCGATGGACTAAGATTGACTCTCAGACCTGGGCTCTCTTCCCCCTCTCTCAGCGTTGCTTCCAGGCATGTCATTTTCCCGTTTGCCTGCAGCTGCCCCTTTGAAGCCCGTGGCCGGCGTTGCTTACTGCTCCGGGGGGCTATTTCCCCTGTAGCCCAGCGCCAGTCCCGGAGGTTAGCATCTCCCACACCCCACTCCGCTTTAGTACAGAAGAGCTAAGAGCCTTTTCCTGGAACTTGGCACAAACCAATTTCACAGGGAGCCAGGCCTGTGTAGGGAAGACTTTAATGGGGACTTCAGAGGGGTGGTGGGGATGAAGAGAGAAATGGGGACTTTTTTAAGTGTAGGAAAATTATAAAATGGTGCTGTGCTCACAGAGTGTCTCTCATTAACCCCTAACAACGTTTGCCGGAGCTGGCTGGAAAGTGGGAATTATGTGGGGGTGGGAGGGAGGCAATTTGGGAAGTTGGTTAGTACCATTTTTTGACGGGAAAGAAAGAGATACCCAGAATCAATCCTTCCTCCCATCTCTCTCCCTCCTGTTGCTGTTGGTACTCTCTCTGGATGTAGCCAAGCCTGGTTTGAATCCCTTCCTGGCCTCTTTCAGAGCAAGTCTTAGGCCAGGGCGTCCCAGGGAGGAGCAGCATCAGCAAGGCGGCTGGCAGTTTTTTTAGGGTGGCTCTGGATGGACAAGGGTGCGTTGGGGTTGGAGGGGTTTTGCAGGATGCCAGCCAGCCACAGGCCATGTGGGCATGCTGACGTAGTGGCTGTGGGGCCCTGTCTGCACCCATCTGTGCTGATATCTGTGGGTCTTTTATCTCTCCTCTTGCAAGTGTTCTGCAGAAATGGGCTCCAGAGCGTGTATTCTGTAAAAAGGTTTCCCTTTTGACTCTATTTTCCAATGAAAGGTGTCTTTTTAGTAAGATATCTCAGCCCAGTTCTATCCATAGGCTGCTGCTCTAATCCAGTAGCTATTAAGCATTTCAAACATGGGGAAGCTGCCATTTCTTATGATTATTGTGGCACTTTGCTGAGACAGGGTTGAATATCCCTCTGAGGATGTGTTCAGGGAAGGCAAAAGTACAGGGGAACCAAGACCCAGCCTTAATTTTGGTTCCTGTAGGACAGTTTGAGTGGAAGGTATCACTGCTCCATTCCAGTGCTGCGAGCAAAGTTGCTAGGCACCTTAAACATCCTCCAGCAGATCCGTGTGAGCCCTCATTTGTACAAATTCTGGTAAAACAAGTTTTCTGACCTAAATCAGCACCAGCCCAGCACTAAGGAGCTGGGTTCTTTATTCAGCAAGGTATCCTCCTCGTAAAAACGCATTTACATAGAGCCCTGCAGCCTGTGCACTAATAGCACCTCCCCCTGCTTCTGCCTCCTAGTGGGCTGTCTGAAGGAGGCTATACATATGTATTAAGTTATTAAGCAGTGGTATGGGTTCTCACAAGTTCAAACGCAGAGCATGCTGTGCCTCTGCTCAAACGTCTCCAGGAGGGCATGGATTAATAGAAATGCAAATGGAGCATCTGCACAAGGCCATATGATTAGAGCCTTCCCCCTCACACCTCAAAGTCAAAAGCAGAAAAACACTGCATGTGAAATACAACCAAAAAAACCTGGTGATATAATATGCAAAGTCTGTTACCAATTTCAACGGCAGTCAGCAAAACATTGAGCCTCACCCCACTTTAAGCACCATTGGCCCTACCTTCTTAAAGGTAAGTGGTTTAATCGGGGTTGAATTGCTTGGATGTTAGAGTCCATAGCAGTACTTGCCTTTGCCTAGGATTCCAGTGAACTTCAGCTCAGCCCTGTCCAACAGGAATGCCGCTAACCTGAGCAGAAAAGCTCCTATTTTGCGCCAGCTTATGTAGAGTTCTTTCTGTACTGATGTGTGGTTTGAATGTGGCACATGCCAGTAAAATCAGTTGTTAGTAAAATCAGTTAGGGCAGATAAGCTCAGTCAGATTCTGCTTTCAGGAACTGGTATTGATGTGAATCCATATATAATCACTCTGAGTCTATTTCCTTCCATCTGACAGCAGAATTTGACTCACTTGAGATATATATGTTGCCGTGCCAAGGTTTTACATCCTTCTGGAGACAGTCATTCAGCCATGGTGTGGACTAGTGTGGCCTTATCAGATGTTGGTTCCTGTTGCCACAAATGTGGAATAACCAAAAGGCAATGAAGCTATCACTTTGTGTCCTTGGTCCCAGGCAGATCCATGAGATGTAATGGGAGAGGGCTAAGTGACGGAAAAAACCGTCAAATTTTCCCCTATGCAGTGTTATCAGGTTCCTTAGAGATAGTGAATGAGAATGACTCCTCTGTGGACAGATCTAGACATTTCTGTGGGAAATACAAACTAGTGCCTGTTCAATACCCATGCAATCGGGTGTCTTTTCTATTGCTTCCTAGTGGTCTGTCTGCTCCGGAGGTAAGTTGTTACAGGTTACTGCAGGCCTCCTCTGGCCAGGATCTTCTGAAGAGAATCTCATTCTGCCAAGAACTTTGCTGTGTAAGGTCTGTAGGGCCAGAGGAACAGATGCTCACCATTCTTTGCCTGCTTGCCAAGTTGATTCCAGCCTTGCAGGGGCATGGCAAAAAGAGAGGTGCTCGTGGGGAAGCAGCTTACTTCTGCATATGAGACCGACTTCCCATTGGACGTGGATCTGCTCTTGACACATTTCAGAACAAGGTACCTGCAACAAATCTCTCTTATCCTCAAGCCTCACCCTTGCATATCTGTGCCATGGATGTAGCTATGCAACTAAACATAGCCCTTTACATTTTTGTAAGACTAGTGTCCTGGTTCCAGGAGGGAGAGGGTTAACTCTCCCCGGCCCGGGGGCATAAGTATTCCATCCCATGTGAGCCACGCCCGTGCTGAGCTGCCGGGAGGGGGCGGGAAGTCACTGCTTGGAGCGGCGGGGGCATCCCGGTGTGGTCGGTGAGCGGCGGTTCCCTAACCGCGTCTGTATACTCCTCTGTCCTTGTTATTGTTGTTATTGTTGTTATTGTTGTTTTTTTTGTGCTACCTTTGTTATTCTATTAAAACTGCTGTTGTCTCAGCCCACGAGTTCTGCCCTTTCCTTGCGCTTTCCATTGAGGAAAGCCTGGAGCGAGCGGGGCGTGGTTCTTTGTTGCCATCTGAAGCCAAACCACGACAACTAGATATTGCAAACCCATCTTTTTTGCTTCTATGCGGTTGTCATATCCGCTTGACCAAGAAGCTATCTTGGCTTTGGAAAGGTTTCTTGGAATAGAGTTACAGCTGTGATTCTAAATTTAAGCCACTATTAGTGATTCTGTCAGAAGAAGAAACCAGACTGACCTTTCACACTTTGTGGAGGTTTTATTTAGTTTTTCCTTGACAATGACTCTCCTGATGGTATAGGCTATTCACAGATGCTGGTACACTTACTGTCTCTGTGAATGAGGTAGCAAACTCTTGAGCTCTTCCATGCCCTAGAATAAGGCTTATGAGCAGCTGTTGTTTTCTGTACAGTGGGTCTATTTAATATGTAAAGGGTAAAAACACATTTAGCACTCCGCCCATGATTTTCTGTATGGGAGTGGGGAAACTAACCTGAACATAATGTAACTTGGGCTGTGAAGGACAGTCCCATGTATCTGATTCGAATCCCTCTCAGTTATATGAACCTTACAGAGCAGCTAGCGATCATGCTTACTGCTTTGAGTGACTTTAACAGCTGAAATATGAATATTGCCCTACAGATGCTGCAGTTATTTCTTCAGAAGCAATTGCCATGTTGTCTGGCCTTTTTTTGTGCTGCTTGTTATTGTAGTCCGTGTTTTGGTCACCTGCTTTACATGAACTCCTTTCATACATCTGGTGCAGCAAACATGGTCTTCCAGCTTCCCTCAGAAAACCTGGAGAATTTGTCCTTGTTCCCCATCTTAGGGTTGTGAGCTAGAAAGCTAGACAGAAAACAGATGCCTGTTCTGGTAGAACAGCATGTTCTACCTTTGCCAAACAGCATAGGAAAAGTTGCAGGTTTTTTTGCAGGCAACGAAAAGTGGACTCTTATTTGTAAGGGAAGTAAAAGTTTGTATGTGTCTTTACACAGCGCATCTGGAAATGAACCTTGTTTTCCTCTGTTTTTAACATTCACTGGGCAAACAAAACACTGGGCTAGAATGGGGAATCGGGCATGATTCTTCTGTTCCGTGTCAAAATAAGGTGACTGGGAGATGTAGCTCACCTCATTGGTTTGATAGGTGCTGGCATCCTGCTTCACAGTTTTCCAACATAACTGCAGCATGACAATATAAGGCCTTGGCTCTTCAAAGACATCACTGAATTTATTTGTCTGGTAGTTCATCAAATTTCTTGTCTGGTCTCAAACCTTGGAACCAATGGTATGTAAATTCCTATATAACTGCACACACCAGGCCTCCACAGACCGAGATAGAGGAAGAATTAATAAAACATATATATGAGTCTCTGATGATTTCTCTGCACATTAAAAGCAAGTGATTGCCCAGCAGTGGGCATGTTTGTATACATATGTCTCACATGCCATTAACAGAGTTGGCCTCTTTCAGAAGCATGCACAAACCCAAACTATAGCTACAGGAACCTTTTTATTTCTTTTAGTCAGATTATATTATCGGGGTGTTTGCAGTTTGGTGAAGAAATGAATAAAGCAAGTAGTGCCCTCAGTCCCCTCAGGTTAGATGAGAATCTGACTTCCAGTATATTATGGACAGGATGGGACCTAATGGGAGAAGGTGGCTGTTCCTGTCCAACCAGTTGCTGCAGTTCCACAGTAAAAACAGTAATAGATTTTCTGGGAACTTGATGCACTTTGGTTGCAATTTACGTGGTTGATTCAAGTACAAGTGGAGGAGGAATGGAGTTAAAAAAAAGAATCATTTGAGATATGATACAAATATGTACTAGGTAGAAAAAAAGCAAGTTACTATAGCCTTTACAAAGGCTATTTTTATTTGTTCAGGATGTGATTATGTTCTGAAATAGCACATCAGTTCAGTGTGGACCAGTAGCTGTGTCTGTCTGCTTTGATATTTGAATCAGGATTTTGCTATATAAAATTTAAGTAATAACAAGTAACTGCCTAGGTGAAACTCTGGCTGTTCTGTCGCATAGTATGACCTACAGTAAATTAACTGTCTATTTCAAACAGGAGCTCTATCTTTCATTTATCTAGAGAAAAAGCCTGTTCACTCCTATGAAGAGGGCAGAGCAGGGTACTTACAGGTGCAGATATGACCGAGTAGCATAAGAACCTACTCCTTCTGGTTCACTACTGCCCCTCAGCTGGAGATCAGATGCCAGACAAATCCTGTGAGTGCTCCTGGCCTGTTTCAGGGCAAAGCCAGCCAGGTAAATTTAAATCACATTAAAATGGTTTAGTTCACACGCAGGTACTTGCAGCACCGCAGCAGCAGCTGAAGCTGAAGCAAGCAGCTGGGTTGGTAACCCTTAAGCCATTTCATCTAGGTCACTAGAGGAGGTCTTGGTTGCACCCTAACCTGGCTTTTGCTGCATCTTGTACCAGAATATAGTTCCTCAAAATGCTCAGCTCCTGCTTCGTGCAGTGATTGAGCCCTGGCACTTCAGAGGATGTTGCAGGTCCCGATGAGGCACTTGCTTAGGGGAACATTGCGGAGGGGATGCTAGGGACAGATCTTCCACTGTTGTAAAGCCCTCAGTGAAGCTGGGTGGTTTCGCAGGTGTCAGTACACAGTGCTGCGGATGCATCATTACTGGCAGGGCTGTGAAGTAAAGGGAGAGCCTGGTTGACGGTCAGATCTCAGCTTGGGTCTTCAGGACAAAATTTAGATATCTAGCATCTTTTGAGGTGTTTTACAACCACATTTAATGAGGAATGTAATAAGCCTCTCTGAACACAGAGCCTTTTGTTGCTGTTTTCATAACGGCACTTTTCAGAATGGCACAACACAGTAAATGTTGTTTCAGATGAACACGCTGCAAGAAACCTATAACAAATTACTCTTTCAGAAAGGCTTAATGGTGGGATAGATAGCTTAAAGAGAAAACATTCTCCACAGTTTTTCACGTCATTTCATGACTGTGTTGCGGAGAGATGTTCTCAATGCAGTTATGAGTGAGGTCTTCCCTCCTTTGGGCTTAATTGTCATGTAAGAAATGAAGCAACTTCTTGCCAGACCATGAGCCATGATGCATTATGAAGCTTCACTTAGTCCCGTAGATGGATTGGCTTCAGTGACGTTGCTTCGGAGGAAGGGATGTACATGAGGAACAGAGATTAAATAGCTTATCGAGACAATTACAGTAGGTTTTAGTTACATTTGGAATAAAATTGTCCGAACCCTTCTCTCCCTCACCTCTTTGCTCGTGACCTTTAAAATTAAATCCCTGTTTCGGTTTTGTCTCCTGTGTCTACCAATTCATTGTTGGTAGAGTGGGTTTTTTTGGTCTTTACGATTTGGTTACATCACATGGGAGATGTAGTTTAGCATTGGGCCTATACAAACTGAACAAAGTGGGAAGCAGGTTCTAACAAAATAATAATTTTATTTCATTGACAACTTATAGGTCAGGCCTAAGACAGGCAAAAATAGCTTTGCATCAGAGATTCCTGGATACAACATGTTCTGCAAAAGGAGCTGTCTCCACATAGTAACTTGCGACTTTTGTGTTTACTGTGGTTCTCTTTGCAAGTGTTTGTGAGGACTGCAAGGAAGAGCTCTTAGTTACAGTAAAATCCTCCTGTTCAATAGCATTCACCTCACATAATACCAGCAAGGCCAGGTTTAGATTAGTAGGGAGCCAGTGAACTGAGTCAGTGGTATCCTGTGGACACTACTGTATGTCAGTCCTTCAAAAAATCCTTCCGTTGCTGGCTGGGAATCTCCCAGCCACCACAGTCTCTCTTCTCTCCAAAGTATCATGTGATCAAGTATCTCTGCATGTTTGGCTTCTCTTTGAAATGCTGCAAGAACACTCTTTCTTGCTGCATTTTAGAGCAATGTAAAAGGGTGCATTCAATGGACTCTCAGATCTGAAGGAACAGCAGCTGGTTTTTTGGTTGACTTTTTTTTCTTTTAGTTCCCATCCTTCTTTTGAAGTGTGTCTAGTTTTATAGATATTGTTCTTCCAGCTGTCGCACACAACATTAAGGTGAGATGTAGAAGATGTATATTTTTTGACTACTAAGAACTGCAGGGTTAAAATTCTTTTCTACTACATGAATGATGCTGTTGTGGGGTTTTTTGTCCTTCCAGTATGGTCTGTGTCCCCTCAAAACAGATCAATAAACAACTGCAGAGTAGCCCTAGTAGAGATGGCCATCTAATGCAAATGCTGATGAGATGTTGACCCTACACCTGATAGATGAGCAGCAGAAGAAAAGAAGTAGAATTGTGGCAGCCTGAGAAACAAGTCTAAAGATGTGGAGTGCTACTCCTCATCTCTCAGCAGCTTGATCATCCCAGGAAATACCATGGCAGAAAACTAAACTGCTGAAACGTTAAAGTGAATCACTACAGTGATTCTAGAGATGTCCAGAAGGAATTGGAAAGGGCAGGATTAGACATGTGGATGCCTTTCTGCCTGGAATATAGCTTTTTAAGATGGTGTCAGGTGTCTGCAGGAAAATAATGGTATTGGCATCACTGTTAAAAATGTCTTGGACTTTTAATGAACATAACTTGTTACAGGTAATTCAATATACGCTGCAAGTGCCACACAGCAATGGATACTGTGCTGGGCTAAGTTTCCAGAAACAGCAGCTTAAAATCTGTGTAGGGCTAAGTGGAGCATGCTGGGTGCTTGACACTTTTGATAACCAGACTGACTGCTTACAGATCTAATAGGCAGACATGGGGCCCCTGTGTTTGAGAACCTGGGCTATTCTATCCACCTAGCTTCTGTACAGCCTGTTCCTGGAGCAGCTGTGGCTGTCTTTACTCCTGTGCTTTACATATATTATGTCTAATCTTTTAATCTACAGCTTTATACTTGGGTTTTCTTCCTCTGTGGACCTGTTTCTGCTTTCCTTTATTTCTCAGTCTGTTCTCTTTTTTCTTCCTGATGTTATTTTGCAGGGCTTTTATTTCACTCATTGTAATTCTCCTTTCCCACCTTATCCTGACAATAGCCAGGGGTCTGGTTGGCCTTGGTACATCATGTACTTGAGCGGGCAACTTCATCCCTAGACAGGGCAGCTGACCTCATCTAGCACCCGAGAGTCCATTGTGTCTTTATTCACAGTCTGAAGAGTCCTTCTAATCCCACCGGGGAATTCCTTGCAAGATACTATATAAAGATGTAGAAATATGGGTGGAATTTCAAAGTTTGGGTAGATTCAGGGTTACTTACCTGTTTACAGTCTTTGGAGACAGAGGAACAACCAGAATGAATGAGCCCTAGATACTAGATGCCAGGCTTGTATCAACTCTGACTGTCGGCAATGAGAAGGGAGAATCAGTCCTGACTCTGATCATAGCTTGTATTGAAGCCTATTCCAGTGCACTGTGCTGTGGACTCTGGATGTACATTTTGGCCGGATGAGGAAACTTTCAAGACAAATTTCCATGGAGAAACAAGAGGTACTAATTTGTTGCACAAAGCTGAAAAATAAGCAATGTTGCACTTCATAAATAGGGTGTTAATGATAGCAATGAAATAATCGATTTCTTCTCATTAAGTAACAAACAACACAAGCTGAAAAATTAACCAGTTTGTTTCACACAGTTGGATTAATGGAGAACCAAGTGGGTCTTAACTTCCTCTCACCAATGAATAATGGCCTAGAGAAGCACAGTGCTAATCGAGGCAACACTGGTGGTAGTAAACAAGTCAATCCTGTATTTATTAGAGCAGTAGAACATGCATAATACATTGAGCTCTAGTTATCAGCTGAAAGTTGCACAATGCTGGCAAAATAGTCTGTTGTATCTCTACTGGAAGAAGGTTGTTTCTGTGACAGGAAATCCATATGTCTAGGAGGAGAGGCATTAATTTAGTAGAAGGTGAGAAGAGTGCCACGTGTGGAGCGGGGGGTCTGCTCTCGAGTTACTAGCCATTCAATAATTACTCTAAATGCATCACTAATACAGCAAAAGGCACTGTCAATCATTCAACATCCTGCCTTTGTAAACTTCTTAATGCTGCTTAGGTCTGACTGGAATTTCAGAGGAAACCAGGGCTAGTATTTAAAAAACATGAAAAGAAAAAATACCATACAAGGCAAGTCAGATCTTTTTGCACAGGAATGTACAGGGTTTTCAGTGCCTGTGAAGAGAGCATGTTGGAATGGGATTCAACTTGGCTGACTTGCTGCGGTGCACAGTAGGTTTGGTCTAGACAACAGCATGCCAGACTGGACCTTGAGAAGCCTGTCTTCTAGTCGTTGCTCTCCTTTTGACCTGCGGGATGATCTTTGGCTCGAGTGTGCCTCTTCATAACACACCTACAAGATAGGGACAATGATAGCGCCTATGGTGAAGTACTCAGAAAGCGAAAAAGTGCCATATGGAAGACACATAAGGATTGCTAATTTCCTCCTTTATGCCTAAATTATACTAATCTTGAGTTTGCTAATTTTAGCAGTAATAGCAATGATGATTCATTGGAGGGATTTTCCTCTCATCGGAGTGAAGCTTTCTCTTTTCTGCTTTAGATGACTGTTTAGCTACACTTGACTGGTCGTGCTGGTATCAAGCAGCAGTTTTATATCTTAATAAAGAATAGATTTAGTGCTGGGACAGGTGGAAGGTGGTCAGATAGACCCAACTTTCTAAGACAGCTAAGCATATATAACAGCAACTAAGCTATTCAAAAAGCTTCAATTCCGGCTCACAAAACTAGTTAAAACTCCTCAAGAGTCAAGCATCTTCCCTGAGGACTCCTTGATTTTGTCTTTGATTTAATTCAGGCAAGAGTCTTTATGGCAATGTGATCTATTTTGACTAATTGCTAGTTGATCGTGCTCTTCATGCTAAGTGCAGATGTTGATCTTGGCAAAAGTCAAATGGAAGGTATTTTCAGTTTAAGATGATCTCTGTTTTCAGCAGCTAGTGGTGTCACCATTTTTTTCCTAACAGATCACATCATGACACACAAGAAATGTGATTCTGCAGAACTGCAAAATCCAGAGAAGATAATGAAAATTCATAAAGAATTGATAAAAAGAAGATAAAGTATGTAGGATATTCCTGAAGAAGCTGTATCAGTAGGGGAGTTTCTATTACAGGTAACTGGAGTAAGTCCCTCAGGAGTCTTCTGTTTTCATCTATTTATTAAACAACTAAGAGAGTAAGACAAACTATAAATTAATTATACTTGCCAGTGACATAAAGTCAAGGCAGTGGTGAACACAGATAATGCAATTCGTAGACAACAGGGGGCCAAATTTTCTCCTTGCTTACACCTGTTCAATCTCACTGAAGTCAATGGGATTGGACAGGTGTAACTGAGGGGAGAATGTAGCCTCAGGCCCTTTCTAGAAAGGGGTGGAGAGCTAGTGAAAGATGCTTAATGTTAATAAATACGAAGTCTTATCCATTAGCCTGAGATGCACAAAAGACACAGAATGAAGTGAGCAGAGAGATGAGGTGCACAGGATGCAGCATGGGCACTTTGCGTACGGGAGCTCCGATGATTTTGGGGGATGCAGGGAGAGCTCAGCCCAACCCAAAAAGCAGGTAGCTTTTGTGGTGGCTCAGGGGAGGTGCACTGCTGAAGAGTTTTGAGTGTTCAGGTCTCTGTGCACAACCTGCAGGGCAGCTGCAGCATAGCATATGTCTGTCGTGCTATTTATTGGCGACTTACACATATAGTAGCACTGAATACTTCATCAATTAAGAGCGTTGTCTAATAAACAGATTAAGTGCCAGTAGTGCTAGTAGTTCAGCCCTGTGGTTCTCTCACACTGTTCATCAGACTCTTGTCTGATAAAAGGTATCCACAGCCTTATGTATTCATTCACAATCTAAATCTCAGGTTACCAAGGTAACAAGCAGGTTAATCAGCTCCACCACACTTTCCTTAATTGGGGGAGAGCACTTCATTCTCCACTTCACTCAACTAAGTACAATAGCCGTTTTTAGTTGACTCTCATAGACTGTTTTTGATCCACTTGACTCTGAGACAGTTCCTCTCCCCAACTATAGTGTACAGTACTGTAGACTAACAACAAACGGGATTGAATTGCTGAATTACACAACGTGCTTTCTGACTGTCTTGTGCTACAATGTTCATACATAATTTATAATGGAATTGCATTAGGTTGTGTCCTTTGCATGAGATTGGTTGTCTCGTAGCTTATAGCTCCAGCCCTGTGGTGGAGGTGGGGCAGAGCCATTCTGCACCAGCATGGCTTTGGGAGAGCAGCCCACGGCCAAAACAGTGCAAGGGTGCACAGGGGATGGGGAGCCTTTTCTTTGCTCTGCCTGAGGTATGTCCACTGTCTTAGTTCTCCATCAATAAAAGGGAAGCTAATTGCCTGCAGGTGTATTGCCGATTTGGATTCAGAGTCTTCTTGTGTGTGATGAGCTCCAAGGCAATTTGTGCCACTGCCTCATTTTTTCTGGGACCCTTTACCTCTAAAAATGTAAAAGAAAGAAAACACCATGCTCTAACAAGTGCTTTTTCTGAGCATTCAGTGCTTAGCCTGAGGCCCTCCCACCACCAGCATCTTAAAGCTGTTTCCGACAAGGATTTCAAGTGGTCTGCCATACTTCTTGCATACTGTTTGGAGAGGGAAGCGTTTAACTGTCACTGAAATGCAGCTACCTCTGCAGTGTATCATTTATTTGTCATGCAGAGAAATAGTATCCAGCATCTACAGGCAGAGAGTAAACTGCTTGTAACAACTGCAGGGGGATTCGAATAGGAAGAATGAATTAGATCTGCAGTATTAATACAACTAATGCAACTTGTGTCAGGGAGTCTGGACTTTTATTTATATACATGTGGATGAATCTCTGGTTTTATGTCAGTCTCATGAGATGGGAGCCATAATAACACAGTGCCTTCTAATGCCAGGCTGGAGCGTGAAGCAGGTAGCTAAACTAACTTTGCCCTAGTTCATAAGTGCAAGGTTTTCATGACCTCCTCAGATACCCTTCCCTAGCCAACAATGTAACCCTAAAGCCACTTATGTACCCTTAAATTTGAAGGAAAAAAAAAAAAGTAAAATACTAAGAATTTTAAACCAGCACATTCTTTTAGTGTTTGTCACTGGGAACATGAAAGGTTGATTTGTGATGAGAACATATACAGCGGCTTCAAATTTTCACCAGTATGGGACTTCTAAATGCCTGGTACTAGCAGTGCCTTTTTATTTATTGTGGTATGTGCCTCTCTTTAAGTTTGGGAATCATCAAAATAGGGTAGACTCAGCCTTTGTAATGCAACCCTCTAGGAACAATTTTATTCAGTCAAAGTAATATTGAGACCTTGGAGAGGAGAATGGATCTAAAAAGCATAATTTTTTTTAAGAGAAGCCCTCGCACCAGCCTTCTATTCTATATTATCATTAACAATTTCTGCTAACCCAAGAAGGTACAGTGCTTTCTAAAGTACAAGCCAGAGCTCACTCAGCTATGTTAGAAGCAGATTTTTGAATCCCTTAGTTCCTCAAGTCTTTAATGCTGCCCATAAATCTTGACAAAATTACTTTTTCAGGCTTCAAACAATGCTTTTTTATGAACTTTTCCAACTGTCACCTTGAGAAATATCTAAATGACCCAAGAACTACTTACATTTTCTGCACTGTGTAAACCGAAATTTCACAACTGCCTATAATTTGAAATATTGTATCCCTCCCTCTTGAAAAAAAACCAACAAAACAACCCCAAAAGCCCCAACCCAAACCCATCATACAGTCATGTTTGCTTTTTCCTCTTGACTGTACATCACATAAAACTAGCTCCAATGTCTGAGGTCCCAAGTAACCAAGACAGAAATCTGTTAAATGAAAAAGTCTTAAAGTCTAAAAAAGTAGAGGCTACTCTGCAAATGAGAAAACGTACATTTCGCTTAACAAAGAGAAAGTACATACTAAGTGTAACTTCTGCTGGACAGGAGAGAGAAAGAACACGACCCCCACAGTCAAAAAGCTCCACTGCATTTATGCCCATCCCTCTGGCTAAGAAGGAAAAAAACAATTCACAGCACCAAAACCCCTTTCAGCATCCTGTGCTTACTGGTGTTAAGGAAAATGTTATTGCCCTCTCTTCAGCCAATTTGTTTGAGATGCTAAACAGAGATCCAAAGTGGCAATCAAGAAAATTATAGTGGTAGCTCAAAGAGAAACAAAAAGGTGTACTGAACCAAAACCAGATAAGTGGGATGTCTACGAGTAAAACCAATACCATGAGGATGGTTGCCCTTGGCAAATTACTGGCAGAAAAAGTGAACCAGAGAGATGTGTTTTCTGTTTTCTCTCTGGCACTGCCATGATGGTCTTATTAGAAATACTTGTCTGATTTTAGTCACTTCAGTATCTTTTCTATTCATATATACCTAAAAGAATGCACATCTCTTCAGTTGGAAGCAAATCTTTTTGCTATTGATTTATATACCGTTTTTGACTGCCAACCTTAAAAGTTTTTTGAAAAAAAAAAAGTGCTTGTGGTGGTGAAGCATTCCCAATTAATTTACAATTAGGAAACAGGAAAGAAAATTCTAAAGAAATACATATGATGAGTTCAGCACAGAGACTATTCAGAAATTAACCCCAGAAAGTGCTCATTACAAAGGAGATGAACGTATTTATTCCTTGTTAATTCTATGGTTTATTTATCTCTTTTCTGTATATCCACTTGGAAGTGCCCGTAATAGCCGTGTACTTCTGCAGAGCCTTCCTGTCTTCACAGAGTTCTAATTAAAAAAAAAAAAAAAAGGCACAAAAAGACAAGCCAAACAAGTTGGAAAATTTAATAAAATAGATAATATTTTATATCTTGGTGATATAAACCAAAAATGGAATAATGAGCATTGATGGGATGCGAGATTAATCCCACTTGTGAAAAACACCTCCATAACTCATTTGTGACTAAGACTGTCTTGAATTATGAGATTTGTGGTTCACTCGTGGGATAAATTACATACTCCTCAGATAACCATTATGTATCTGGCAGTGTCTGTATCATTCCCAGCTTTGGGTAACAGCAAGAGGTTGTGCTTTCCTATTGCTTTAGCCGAGTGTGCTCTTCAAACATTTATTGTACAATGCTTATTGCAGGGGATAAATAATGCATATGAGGGAACAAAATTTACATTATAAGTTGATTAAACTGCTTAACAGTTTTTAGCCACTCTCTAAATAAGGATTTTTAACCAGATTTAATCTATGCAGTGTTTCATGTCCAAAGAGCTAGCATTTAATCTCTGTTTAACTGAAATTTAGTTAGCAATGTTGACACCTCTGCATTTTAACACTGGGATTTCTTTGTGGGACACAATCCCTTTCACTCAACTTAATATCCCATCTTGGTCTCTAAGGGAAAATAATTGAGTTTAGGCTAGTTTTAAATAGCGATAAGGACAGGGAACACAGATGGGTATTTCATTGATTAACACTAACACTGGCCTAAGGCCTTGGTGTCAGGCATTAGATTAGGACATTACGAAGAGAATGACAGAGTTTTGGCACTTTATTCCTCCTCAATAACATTCTTTCACATATTAAGTTTATCCCACCCTAGGTAGCTACTTTATCATGCAGAAGGCCTTAATCCACTGATGTGACTCTATCTGCTTTCACTTTGATGCTGCCTCTGTTTACAAGAGTAATGCAGCCTGTGTAAGACAAAGTACTCGTGACAAGAACAACTGAATAAGGCTTTTAGATGCACAGAGCTCTGACCTAAAAAAAAGAAAAAAATCCTTCAATAAACTTCAAAATACTCCAAACCAAAAGAGAAGGGAAAAAAAATCAACAAAAACCAGAGGCTTTTTGAAATGAAGTTATGCTGTTTGCATCATGAAGAAACAGACATGAGTTTTTCATCAAGAAGATTCAACTTCACTGATCTTCTTGTACTGCACTTTATCTTTTCTTCACCTTTGACCTTCCTTTCAGTGTCTCCTCAAGGCATCATGAACGTTAAGCCTTGTGGTGTTCTTTTAGAAGTAGGATTGCTGCTATCCCCTCTGGTGAATTTAAGCAGCTGTTGGAGTCAGTGACAAGGTTGGCTACAGATTTGGTATACTGGCTGGGAAAGAGATTATGGGTCAGTCCCCAGTGCCGGGAGACAAAAGATTCAAGCAGTTCAGGATTTTTTGGATATCCGAAAAAGATTTCAAGAAATTTGTAAAGATCTAACAGTGTATTGCAGGTTTCATGTGGTCTAAACAGCTTATAGCAAGTAAAACTCTAGGTAGCCAGTAAGTGGTGTTTTCACAGCAATGCTGTTTTGCAGAGGTGTATGAGACGTAGTGTAATGTAATTCCACAAAATTGCATCAGTGAAGACAGAAACTAGGGATTCTTAGCACTTGCAGGGACTGTGACTATTAGGTGGGCTACCAATCTCATGAAACTCAAACTAGATTATTTGTGCATTTATTACAAAACCCCAGAGTTGATTGATAGTGAGGCTTTTTGTCTGTAGTTAATAGGAGATTTAACAGACCAGCTACTGAGAGCGGCGCTTTGGACAACTTTATAAAAGCTCATTTAAAGAGATGCTAGTAAATTTACCTCATTTTTTCCAAATCACGGGAAAAATTTGGAAACTTCTGAAAGACAATATAGTTACGGGCAGTGAGCCAAAGGTTTTGACCTTATTGGTTTGAGTTTAATGAAGGCTTTCCTCCTACAAACACGACCTATTTAGTTCTGCTTGGAGTGTCACTGTACGGGGATCCTGGCTGCAGGTAGGAGAGGAAATTGCCTTTTTTCAAAGTTTCAGACAGTTTACAGGCATTATTGTTTTGTGAGCATTGTAAGCCTGCTGTTAATATTGGCAACAAGGAAATTTTATATTATGTTATATTTTTATATTTGCACCTAAATGGTCCTATTAAGATTGTTTAAAATGATCCACATGACTCAGGGGCAATCTTAAATTGCTCCTGTGTACATGAACTGAAGATCTGGCCTTCAGATTTCAGACATAAACATGTGTGTCCTTCTCTTTTCACTTCAACTGGTGCAAACTAGAAGTAACTCCGTGTATGTCAGTGCAGCTGAATGAGAACCACAAAAAAAAGATCGTATCTGTTGGGTGGGCTTTTTTTGCATGCACTGAGAAATCACACTGAGATATTTCCCTTTTAGAAGAAAGAGTGAAAATTCATCATGTGACTTTTCCACCCCTTTGATTTTGTATGGTTGCTCCAATATGTTTTATAGTCTGGACACTGTATGGACAGTCTGTTGTTCAATTTTCATCACAGATTATGTGAATTCTGCTTGAATTCCCCAGCCAAAATCCTTGCTGGAATTATCTCTTTAGAACACTATGACTATTTTTATACTGATAGCAACCTTAGTGATTTGTGTTTACAGAGAATGCAAAAGCAGCTTCCAATTGTATTTTCCAGATCACGAGCCGTTTCTTATACTTCAAAATGTAAAAAAGGTGGGGTTTTTTCACCACTTTTTTCAGTGACAGCTTCGTGGCAGTTGAGTCTGTGGTAACAGTTCTTGGTGCAGTTCCTTTTTCCTAAATTTCTTTGTAAAATGAGATGTTATTGGCAATGCCTGTGAAAATGAAGGTTCACAGGACTAAGCTTGCGTCTGACTAAGTGTGACTGGATGCTGGGAAACTTCTTCACTTGGTTTTATCCTGGCAGCCTAAGCTCAGGTTTCCAAAGATCCTTTCTTGGCAACCTCTCTAGGCAAAAAGAAGGTATAACGGCAAATTATGGCTTGATTTTTCAGGCATGGACAGTGATTGCCGGCAATCAGCACTTTTATGTTCATTTGCCACCTAATGCAAGATTTCAGCTCAGGTTTCCAGAGATGAAAGGTGAGCACAAACATCCTATGACCTGCCTGTACTCTCCAGAGATACAGAATTTGCATTGGTTTTGATGGGACTTGAGAACACATAAGGTCTTAACAGTTCACAGGATGGTATTTTAAAAAAAATAATGAGGTGTATTCATTAGTTCAGAACCCTGAAGTGGTATGAATTTAACTAAGTGTTTACTCCCACCTGTAAGCTTTAAAAAACTCTCTCTTTCAAGCACTTATTTTGCAGCCTGTTTCTTTGTATGGTAGGTAGAACTTGAGGTTGTTTGGAGGAGAACTGGCTGGAGTAGGGAGGCTTTGGGGTTTTTATGTGCAGTGATGAACAAGCTGGTTTCAGATTTAAGAGGATGGTGTTACTTCAGGCCAGGAACACAGGGTTTCTCTGTAGTATTTACCCTTCAGTGCTGGACATCCTGACAGAGAGGGTTTTAAATCTTCATGTCTTTGGGTTTTTTGTTTGAAAAGGGATTATGCCTGTGCAGAAAAATGTAGAACAACATTTCCTTGAGACTTGCTGTCAGTGTGTGAGTTCGATGCACATCTGAGACATTGGCAACACGGTCATAAGCCACAGTGGTAGTTCCCATCTGCCATGTTGCTAAACTACATCAAGGCACATGTGTCTTTCTTGGGGAGGGAAGAGCATATCAATGCATATGGAAATGGAAAGAAAAGCTGTGCTTTCAGACCATCTCCCTACCACAAACCACATCTGGTGCTTCTGAAAAAAACGTAACGGAGTTTCAGAAGGCAACGCGGAGGCCTAGTCACTCTCTACAGTGTAGTCCACTGCCAAGGCAACTTCAGTGGTAACTTCATGAACACCACCAAAATATCACTGTTGTTTGATTCATTGGGTCACTGATACCCTTCCCACAAACTCTAAAGTGGCATGCGACAAAGATGAGCCACCGGAGCCTCAGTGGGTCTGGGAATTGCATGGAGAGGCCAAAGTCACCGAAGGTCATTGCCCGGCTACTAGATGTGCCTGCTGCTCTGTTTAACAGGCTGGTCCTGCCCTAGTCCCTGCTCCAGGGCAGGGGAGAAAGCAGGTGGTGAGCCTGGAAAACACGTGCTGCTCTTGTGAATTCCTCTTGTGTGTTTCCTACCTTCAAAAGAAACATGGTGTGTACGTGCCTGGAGGCCAGAGCACCAGCATGGCAAAGCCTAGTGGGAAAATGGACCAGGGAAATAATGTACCCGGGCAAGAAAGGACTAAAAACCCCACGCTTAATTAGATAAAATCTGCATCCCCACGCTTCTGCATGTAGAAAAGCTGGTGAAAATACGTATTAATGCTGAAATACCACAATAATTTGTTGTTTTCCCTTTTTAAGCATTACACAGTTTCTAGAGATAAATTAGAAAAGTGTCTAATTGCAAGTGTCAGATTGGGTCTGTGTTGCTCAGAGGCCTTTCCTGTGTCGTTATTGGGGTGCAATCCCTGCTCACCCTAGTAACAAATACACTCTCAAGCATCTGATTTTACTCTCAAAAAGCAAGATGATCACTTTAGGGCAAAATTGCAGCTCCAGTGTTTATTGTGTGCAGATTGCCAAAAAATATGGTTATGCGACCTATCGCACTTCCTTGATAAAACTGGGCTATGTTAGAATGGATTTCATCTTAAATGCTGACTTTTATTTAATTTAAGGCACCTCTTAAGATAACTATGCATGTGGACATAATCTAGACAATAATGCAATGGCAGTTTAAATAAAACCAGAAGTCTTTAGGCCCCAACTCAGAATTAAAACTCTTAGAAATCTTGTCTAATGTGTTGTTTATGCTGCCTGCCCCCATTCTTTGAAAAATGCAGGCTAGCCAAAAGTTTTTGATCCTTCTGCTATTAACAGATGGTATATGTAGCTAAGGATAAGCTGGGACTATCACTTAGGCCACAAGCAAAGGGGTGAGGGATGCTCCCCTGTGGGTACCCTTAAAAGGCCATAAGCTTGAGTAGCAAAAATGAAAAGGTCTAGTGCTGGTGTTAATTACGCAGAAACCACACAGAAAGTGCTCGCTGTCACAGAGTTGAGAGGTTGTGCATCCCTTCCACAGATAAAAGGCATGGTATGAAAACATTTTGCAGAGGACAATGAAGTGAAGATTAGCATAATCTTTGGCAGTATCCTCAGTAAGCTAGCCATGAGTGAGCTGCTTTTTTCTCATTCCTTTTGCTCTAATGTCTGGATTTAAGGAATGGCGGTGTGAGAATAGGCTTTGTCCTTGAAGCCTGACAGTTGTGTTTTCCCGCCTTCATGTGATCATCCTTGTTGCTAGTGTACGGCTCTTCTGGTAATCAGACAATGGAAGGAAAATGAAGTGTCAGTTCATTGACAGAACCTTATCCTGGCGATGTTTTTTCTTAATCCAGACTCATCAGTGCTCTCGCTCTCTCTGTATTTCCTCATTTCTTCTGAATCAATTGGGCAAAATCTCTTCTGTAATTGTTTGAGATGAAAGTAAAAGCAAATAATGTAGGAAAAATCCTAAAAATAGTTCCATGGAGCCTAAAAGCAACATAATTGTCTAATTCCTCTCTGCTTGGGAGGAGAGCGTCTGTGGTGGATGCCTGTTTAGCATGGTAAATTGAGCATGCTTTCATATGTACCTCGGCGAAAACGGCTCTTTAGATGCACGTCCTCTGGAGCGCAATGTTTAGTTTTAGCATGCAGACTTAGCCATATTCATGCTACAGTTTAACGTGACTATCTCTAGGGCTGACGCAGTGGCTAATACTCAAGTTTGTTAGGCACTTTGATCCTGAGTGCCCTGTTTTAAGTCTTCCTACTACTGGTTAAGCTAGCGCTTTGTTACTGCAGGGATAACTGGAGGATTCGGAGTGTTGGGAGGCACTATCCCCAAGATCAAAATATAAAAATAGGTCTGAGGTCAGGGAACTGTATAGACCCCCAGAAGCTTTTCAGTTTTACAGCTGGAGATAGTCTCTTAAGTATATATAAATCGTCATTAGGATTCTGACAAAGAAGTGCACGATGGGATTGCTGCAGGGCAGGCTCTTTGAATCTTATTCCTGATAAAAACCACTTCTGGCTGGCTGACAGGAGACAAGGCAAGTTCAAGGAAGGCATTAAAAACATCTTAAATCTATTGATGGCAGCAGAAGTGTTGGGATGAATAGTTTGGGATTAGGATGAAGACTTCTGAGTGCAGTCAGGGCAGAGAATTTGGGGCCAGCTGGCAATTCTGAGGGAAAATATGTCTCTGAATATGGGCAGATTCAAATAATAACTCACAGGACTGCTGTGAAACTTTCTGAGAGGGAATAGTTGATATTTTTTTGTTGTTTCTTTCCTCTCCCCCCCCCTCCCCCCCCAAGAAAAGCCTCTGTCTGATTGCAATATCATCCTAGCAGGAGGCAGGCTACCTACCAAAGAATGCCCTAGCAAAGGCGCTGGCAGGGCAGCAGGCGCTGGCTGCAGTGCAAGGGCAGGAGCAGGTTTCAGGACGATGAAGAGCCCCTCTGCCCTGCTGGGAGCAGCTGCAGCCAGGCTTGGTGCCAGGGACTCCCCACGGCTCCTCCTCTTTAACAGAGGGACAGTGTCTTTACCCTGCCCCACTTGCCCTGGGCAGCCTGGGATGACGGAGGACAAGGTGCCTTTACCTCCTTGGGGCCAAAATTTCCTTGGCGAACTCATCTTGCAAATCACTGAGCAATGCGGCTGCTTCCATGGCAAGGGCTGCAGAGAGGCCGAGGCAGACCAAGCCGTGCCCACCAACCCAAAGGCTTTGGCTGGCCTGGACTTGTGTCACCATATTAGTGGCTGCACAGTCAACAGTGACATTTGCTTTCCCAAATTCTTCATTCCCCACCATAACATGAATAACATAGAGAGTTTTGCACTAGAAGACCATAATGTCTAACCCCTTAAATTAGTAATTTCAATATACCTCTAGACCTACTGCTGTCAGTCAAGGAAATCATCTCGGTGTAGTGTCGCTCACTTATATTTGTATTTTGCATTGATGTAAGAGCGCTGAATTGGTTAGAGTATCACACTTGGCACAGGTCTTGATGTGTAAATCTCTGCTGTTTTTGGACATCCTGAAAATACTTATCTTTGTGCAACTGGAGGGAGCATCCGGGTCTATCCACAAATGCATGCACTGAAATAGTGGAATACCAGCAGCGTGGCTGTTACAGCATGGGCTGTAGTAGCTTTTCCTAATAATAGGGTAGAAATTGTGTTAATATTCTTCCTAACTGATGCCCAGTGGAGCAATGTCAGAAAAGAACATGCTTTGTTTGAGAGAAACACTGGACATGCTGGTATCTGAGTATACTTCCCATGGAGCATGGGTTAGAACCTCCCTGGCACAGTCCAGAGCCACTTGATTTGAGACTCCAGTAGGTTATTCCTCCTTAGGACCTTAGGAGTAACATTTCTTTTCCTATGCTGTGTGGACAGTGCATCAATATGACTGAAATCCAGCCTGGCGGATACCTGAATTTTGCTGAGTGGAAATGAAAGTGGCCCTGTTAAAAGAACAGTTAGGTGGGCAGGTGACAAAAAGACTTAGTGGTCAGAGTTGTCCTAAGTTCTGCGCTAGCAGTGAGAGTGGTTATCAGCCTTTTGTTAAAAGAAAAAATAAATAAATTGCAGCTTTTCTATCCAACCTAGAAATCTGCCCCAACCTAATGCAAGCAGACAGGTTCAGTGCTACCTAAAATTATTTTGCCTCGTCAGTGAACTGTGGTGTTTGCCTGTTCATAAACACTGTGGACACCTTATTGTCTGCTCCACTGCCATCTGACACACAAAATTGAATCAAATACTCACTATATCCAAGTCGTTGTCAGATATCAGATACAAAAATAAGCCTGCTTCCCTTTGTGTTTTAGCTATCGTGTTTTGTTATGTCAGACTCTGGGATCACACTATGACTGGGTCTCTCTGAAAAGAACCAAAGTGATCTGCAATTTATGGTGATTTGAGTGAGACAGCAGTTGGTGGACAGCAGGTAATTGAAAGTTCGCAAGGCATTATACCTAGCTGTCAGCACAGCTCTGGATTTGCATAATTGTTTAAACCATCAATGAGAATTGTTACATTTAATTACATCTTATTTACAGGGGACTTGCTGCAATATTTGATTATATCTGAGAGAGTGTTAACTGAGGTACAAAAAAAGTGGACCTGTGGAGAAACAGGAGCGAGCACATGAAAAAGCTCATTATAAATTGGCTAAATAATAATTATTTTCTTATTTCAGAAGTTCTTCATAATAAGATATCCTTAAAGCACGAGAAATGTGAACCATTCAAGCCTCCCACAAGTACATTGCAACAGCAGTGAAGATTTGTGTAGAGAACATAGGCATGGCAGGAAAAAGACAGCTCGCAGCTTTCTTGAGTGCTACAGAACAAACCAGGTAAGATTTTTTTTTTTTTTCTCACTTAAAGTACCTTGGAAGTGCAAGGGCTTCTGTGCAGAGGTAGTACAAGAACCTGTTGATCATTTAGGATGCCAACAATTAATACATAGGCCAGGAAGCCAAATTACACAATAGGCTTCTTGGAATGCCTTCCATTTTTAAAAATGCAGTTCACTGGTCTTTCCACCACATGGAGTTTGTGCTTCCACCCTCTCCTGGGAACATTATTCTTCATAAGGTACCTATGGCCAAAGAGCATTCAGAACCTTCCATTCCTGTGGTCTGTATTCATGTAGGGTATGTCCGATATTTTTAATATTTGCATCAGTATTTGGTTTTGTTCACACAAATGTTTGTGAAACTGCTGCTTTATTCAAGTAAAACCTCTTTGTGTGAAAAAAGGACTTGAACAAGAATATTAATCTTTTGCTACTCAGCATTCAGTCTTCTCCTCTTGGAGAACTGTCATTCATCCAATTAGGTGCAGACACAATATTGCACGACTCAAGCAAATGATTACTCCTCAAAAAACTACCCAGGGAAACAAGCTGTTCACAAACTCTCCATAGGCTCACCTGCAGCACACAGAGAAAAATGATGGAGTTCAATGGGATTATGGGGAATATGAAAAGCTAAACATGTGTCTAAGTGTTGTCAGGATCAGGGCTGATGCACGCATCCACCACCATCAGGAGCAGCTTGTGAATTATTAATGATCAGAAAAATTGCCTAAATTAATTGGATAATTTATTTGTAATGAATAATTCGAGCAGCTCTATTCCTGAATGTCTTTCTGCCCTTGAATAAAGCAGTTTGGTACTGCTGCCTGCCTCTTGTTTCGAATGTAGTTAAAGCTTCAATTAGGCTTGCCTACACTGAAACTTGACGTACCAGTTTCTTTCACGTATTTGTACAGACAGAGAAGCAAGTCTGTATTTGGGTTGTATTTTTGCAGGGTTTGAAGTCTTGTTCAAAGATCTTGAAAAATTGAATGACTGAGGACATAGACTGGAATTCTGCCCTTCAGTTTATGTGCAAAATCAAAAACATGCAAAGTTTGGTAGTATCTGAGCTTCATCTGATAAGGCATACATTAAAGTATAAAAAGAAAACCCAGAAATAGGAGGCTTGTCAGTTTGAATGTTAGTTAAATAAGTACATAAGATAAACAGTTCAGTGAGGGTTATGTAGCTGAATTTTCAATCAGGATGCACAAAAGGCTGTTACAACAGCATCTTCCATTACCAAAAGCATGTAGAATTTGTTGCCCAGAGTAGCAGGCATATTTTGCAGAAGAAAATCTACCAGTAATAACAAATCTTCCCTTTCAGATTAAATATTATTAACCAACTCAGAGTACCAGAAATCCCCTTCTTAACGCTCTTTTAAAAATCCAATATCCAGCAATTTTTGGCTGTTCATCTTGCACTTAATTAGGATTAAAAAGCCTTTTTTTCACAACAATTTATTTCATACCTGTAAACAGGTACCGCACGCTACTAAATTTAGTTAAATGCATCTCTCTCTTTAGTTTTAATCTTAAAATAAATTACTGTTGCCATTCTCTTTAATATAATTAGATGAATAGTTTTTGTGATACTACCATTTAATTTCCATATGGTACGATATTTCTTAAACTCTTTTGCTTCATTATAGTATCAGGTTTGAAATAACTGGCCCAGAATTTCAAGACAAACTCGCCTTTTAAAAAGGAAAGAAGCACTTGGTGACTAAGTAGTCCAAAGTTCTCGCTGCTTGTATCTCTGCTGAAGAGAATAAGCTGCGGGAATAAGGTGTATCAGGGACACGGGAGACATGCAATAGGGCAAGACCTGAATGCGATAGCTTCTAGTGCCACTGTGGGAGGACGAGCCGGTGACTGCCTGGAGACTTACTCTCTAAAGTGAGATAGGATAAAGGTGGAGGTCTGATCTAACCAAGGGATAGGTGTAAATGGTATATGGGAGGGAAAAGGGTTGTCCATGGACAACAGAGAAGGGGAAAAGAAGAAACAGCTTCTAATGCACCAGTGCAAACAATTGCACTGGTGTGTTACAGAGATGGGTGGAGAAGAATGCGAATTGCTGAAGATACTGGACAGGGAAACTTGCCTGGGTAGGCCACTCTGTGTGTGTATATGTATATATATAAAGCATGTATATATGTGTGCGTATGGGGGGAATTTGAACATTCTGGGTTTTGNCCTGGAGACTTACTCTCTAAAGTGAGATAGGATAAAGGTGGAGGTCTGATCTAACCAAGGGATAGGTGTAAATGGTATATGGGAGGGAAAAGGGTTGTCCATGGACAACAGAGAAGGGGAAAAGAAGAAACAGCTTCTAATGCACCAGTGCAAACAATTGCACTGGTGTGTTACAGAGATGGGTGGAGAAGAATGCGAATTGCTGAAGATACTGGACAGGGAAACTTGCCTGGGTAGGCCACTCTGTGTGTGTATATGTATATATATAAAGCATGTATATATGTGTGTGTATGGGGGGAATTTGAACATTCTGGGTTTTGTAAGTTGCATCTCTGCAAGGCGTAGGCATCTTCTGTCCTTCTCTTGCACAATCTTCACCTCTGCTTCTTGAGTGTTGATTGGACGGAGCTGACAAACCAGGACAAGTGATCCAGACATCATGGTATCCACATGCAGTTTTAGCTGTGTGTAAAATCTTGGCTTAGCCAGCTTGATGCAGCTCTGTACCCTTCTAGGGTGACATGGGGCAAACTGCCCTCCTCACTACGTCGTCCACACAAGGTGTGAAAAGGGAGGGCATGGCCTGCTGCTTTCTCTTCCCAAGAATTAGCTTGTTGTACAAAACAACGTCTAGGAATGACAGTAAATGCAGGAGATGTAGCACTCTGAATAGCCATAGCTTAGAGACAGATGGAGGTGCCTCTACATGGAGATCATCAGTGAAGAACCCTCTGTGGTTACAGCTCTACTCTGCGGAACATTTAGGTCTCTAAAATGTGGTGCATAATCTCAGCTACAAACATAACTTGTCACAAATTGTAAGGTTCCTCTTAAGGTTTTTAGGGCCTTCCACAGGAGTTTGATCTCGGGCTTCTGTTGCTAGAAATGACTCCTTTTTTATCGACAGATACTGCATATGAAATTTAAGCATCACTGTTTATTCTGGTTTTTTTTTCACATGTGTAATTTGTCTGGATTCTGCAGGTATACTTTTTCTACATTTGTTCTTTGGTGTTAATGCATTTTTTTGTAGAATATGTGTAAATAGATATGAGCAAACTGTGTAAAAGTTATTCAGCTACCCAGTGAACCATGTAATCTGTTGATTCATAGAGACAACAGATAATAGAGTGAGATATTTGCTTTACACTGTCTGTGTAGTATCTAGGCACAGAGTCAATTTGTGTCCTGTCGGGGCATGTTGTACCACACTATATTATCACTTTGAGGATAGGCAATTTGGGTAATGAATATGTGAGCTGAGTGGGGGTGGAGAAGTATATCCAATATCTACAAAGTGGAAATGTTCAACCAAGGTTTTGGTTTCATCCCGGTTAATTCAAAGCACTATCATCACAGACAAGCTCTTTTGCTATCTTGGAAACAATATTGTTCATTAGCTTCTATCTTACCCTTTATCATATCATAAAAATGGAAACAGTGCATTAAATACTGACATTTTCTTTGTACAGCAGGTACAAGTGAAAATGCCGTCCCTTTGGGAAAACACAAAAATTAAATGGAAGTAAATGAGCATTTTGAGAACAGCTGAAGAAAAATGGTTACTAGTTTCTTTGCTTGATCCAAGGAACAATTTGACCAGGCTGTTCTTATGCTCATCTACTGCAGCAGCCCATCACTATACTGCCATTCCAGGCATTCCCAACAGCCCTGGGGTTGACAGCTGTGCAAATGAGCAGGAAACATAGAATAATGACAAATAGGCCACCCTCTGTCCACTCCCCAGAATATGCTTCACAGCATCAGATATTTGTTTTCTTGTTAATCCTTCTGCTATCAAATGGTCTTGCAAGCTGTGGCATTTTGTGTCACTTTTCCAGGAAAGTATTCCTGGATTCCTTGCAGGTATTTGCAAAAGAGAATTATTGAAAGAGAGATGTTTTAGGACTGACCTGCTTCCTT
The DNA here is from genome assembly GCA_013400135.1 of Rhinoptilus africanus. Classification (NCBI taxonomy): domain Eukaryota; kingdom Metazoa; phylum Chordata; class Aves; order Charadriiformes; family Glareolidae; genus Rhinoptilus; species Rhinoptilus africanus. The sequence continues at coordinate 421,210 of VXBO01010756.1, read as the reverse complement.
CCCTCCAAACATCTTCCCTGGGGTATGTTGCGCAGGAAAATGCAGGAAAATGTGGGCCTGGGGGCTATGTTAAGAATCAGAATGGGTTTAGCTGTGTACTCCAGATCTCTGCCCTAGACAATTTGCCCATTTAATATAGGAATGTGGTATAGATGGAGTGTGTTAGTACAGTTAAATTGCTTCTCCCTGGTGCTGGTACAACTGAGCTTGGTCCAAGATGGCTCAAGTATTGCTATGCAGTCAGGGTAACAGATAAGTCTAATGGTCAAATCTACAGGCAATCTAAATAAACTCGCCAAAGTGCATCCTATGTAATATAAGCCCCTACAATGTGTCAAGCTGAAATTAGCTCCATCCACCTCCTCTTCCCCATCCTCTGATCCTGCCATCATCACCTGGAGTCATTGCTGAGATTTGAAGCCTGCAGAGGGGAGTGGGAATGAGCTATCCACCCACACTGCGGGTGACTGTCACATCAAGGAAATCTCCATACATGAGATATGAAGCCAAAGAGCAAAGGCTCAAAAATGGAAAAGCTGGGTGAAACAAATCAAAATCTTCCCTCTTTTCTCACTAATGGTTGGTGATTTTTCTATAAGCAATCATTTCATTCTCTAGATTTGATAACGCCTGCTTCTGAGATCTTAGTTGGCCTCACTTTCGCAAAATTTCTCTTGAGTTAAATAGAAGTTCTACTTGAATAAATAAAAACTGCAGGTAATCCCAGAATCTCTCTTTCCTTTGGCTCCACTCCTTCTACCACACGCACCCAGCCTACTTTAGGATCTCAGTGGTAATTTTCAGGTAAGGCTGACCAACCTGGCTCCTTGCCCCAGCCAGAGCGCTGCCCCTCTAAGCATCCGCGCGGATGGGCTGACCTGAGCAGTCACTCCTCTCCTTCCATGGGCCGCAGCCACCTGGGCCATGCTGGGCAGTCAGTCACAGAAAAAGGAGGCAATGTGGTAAAAGTGAGTCTTAGTCATGATTCCTGCAGAGGTACAGAACAAGTGTGGCAGTTTTTTTCTCTAATTAATGCTATTTATTGTCTGTGCAGAGGAGCTCTGGTGAAGGAAAAGGTCAGCATTGTGATATGCATTGTACAAACACAACAAAAAACCAGCCTGTGTCTGCGTAGCGGCCAATTAGTGTCTGCGACACTCAGTAGGAATTTTTTCCAAAACATCTCTCAGCCACGGGTGCCAGGTGATTTCAGCTCCTTTGTATACCTTAGACTAGAAGATGTCTTGAAACAGAACATACAAGGAGGCAGCTTTTGATTGCATTAGAAACATTAATTCTCCATTTCTACCTGCTTATACAGCACTTTTCCTCAGCAATACCTCATACCGCTAGTTATTGCTAAAAGGTCTCCAGGGATATAGTTTGTAGATGTGTTTGTTCTCAGCTCCTGGTACCCTGTTGCAGTCTGAGAATGTACCTCCATCTCCAAGCACGATGAGGCAACTCCATGCTCATCCTCCAGCCACTCACCTTAAAGCAAGCAGGGTCAGGGTGAGCTTTTAATGGGCCTGTAGCACCTCCCTGACTGGAACTAGCCTCTTGCTACTCACCTCTTGTTCACCACCTCCAGCAATCGCAGCAGCTCCAGTGGGTGTGTGGACCCAGTTGGAGCAGTTGTGTCAAGGCTTTCATTTAGGCGGTTCTGTTTGGGTCGCGGATGTCATTTTCAAGCACTGTGCACGTTATAAATAAAATGGACTGGGGAAAATGTGTCTTGATTAGGTGCATCCGCTTCTCTTAAAAGCAAAAGACCCCCTTGAAGGCCTGTATGGCTAATTGCACCCCATTTTAGTACTGGGGTGACTGCCCTGACTGTGGTGGACCTTCTCCTGATGGGGGTCGGGACAGAACCCACTGAGCTCACACCTTCCAGGCTGGGAAGACCTTGCTGCCTTGGCGTGGCTTAGTGATTCCAGAAAAGCTTAACAGAATGGCGACTTCCCTGCCATCCCAGTACACAGATCTCGTGTGTACGGTATACACAGGAGCGCTTTGAAAGAGAAGTTAGAAAATGTCATGTGTATCGTGTGCTATAAAAATTTCAGTTTATCTTGCATGTATTTTTAATGGCAGCCACATTCCAACTTGCTTTTGTTCGATACAAACAGCAAACTTGTTCTTGAAGTAAATACTGTTTTAGTCTTCTGTTTTTTCCCCCTTTATTTCATTTCAGTTTAGTTTAGTTTAGAGCTTTTGCCTGAGCAGCCAGGGAATACATATAATAGGGCATGAATACATTCTTATAAGTATTAGAACAAGTATGGAAACACAGAGCCCTTAGTGACCTTGCTAGTCCTCTGCTGATCACTTGTGTTTGTTGTTGTAGGAAGGCAAACATAAGTATAGAAGTGTTATTGAACAGAAAAACCCTTCAAAAATTTCACCAGTCTTTTGTATTCGAGTCGCAGAGCAATGGGGGGCCGCCCTGCTCAGAAAGCATACTTATGCAAGTATTAAGAACTGGCTGAGATAAGAAGTAAAGCTTAAGAGACCTTCATCATTAGCTGCTAGTGGTGGAGATTAGTGATCCTACTACAGGATTACAGATGGAAAGAGTGCCAGTGTTGGTTAATTGTTCATTAATGCTTGTAAAATAAGATAGCAGTAGTAAAACTTGCTATTGTCTGCTCTCTCAAAGTAAAACAAAATTGGATCTGCTTGTCAATAGCTGTATTGATGTTCACAGGAACATGTTTAACAGATCATTTTACAGTGTAAACTGCTATCCAGCTCTTTCAACATTTAATTAGACACTATTATCCTAATAAGAAATAATTTATGTTTTAAATAATCTGTTCTCTACGCATGAACGTTTTAGCCTTTTAATTAGCAATGCCTTCACTAGGGTGCTTTTAATATTTCAGGGTTTGCATATAAATCTCAGGTGGGACATTACCTCCCTCATGGAGGGAGGGAGCCTCATGGATTTATTTTGTTTACAATACCTCTAGAATTGCCATACTTTCCCAGCAGTGCCTTTCTGTACCGTTAGGGAATGGCAGCCACGGCTCAGGTAGCAGAATCCATCTCTCAGGTGCAGCCCAGGATTATGCAAACTTCTCCCAGGGAGAAAGCTGGGAGCAGAGCCCTGGGAGCAGACGTGCATCAAGGAGAAGCAACTGCGGCTTTGACTCGTCAGAGAGGGGCCAACTCTCTCCTGTACCTCCCGTGGTGGCCCCAGCATGGCTCTCCTGCGGGAGATGTTGGTGGGTGCCCAGTGCGGGGGCCTGTGGGTCACACACGTGTGCTGGACTGGCAGGAGCCGGGTTGCTGCTCCTGGGAGCCATGACTCTCCTCCCACAGCCAAGGGGGGGCCTGCAAAGTGCCTTGTGACAAAAAAAAATGGCCTTTTGACAAGGACAAGCTTGAAAAGAAAAGGAGACTCTCCCTTCTTATTAATGAAAACTAAACTTCAAATGAAATACTGATCCTGGAAACAGAAAAAAACCCCATTTTAAATTAGATGTGTGTGGATGATTAGTGTTTTCACAAAAGTTATTTCACAGCAAGAAATCTCACCTGTCCAGGAAATAAAAGTATGTCTTTTAAAGGCCCAGGAAAACTCTGCACCTTCTGGGTTACTTCCCTGTAGGGACATTAGCATGAAAATTAAGGACTCTGGCTCCTCACAGAGGACACATTTTGGGAGCCTTCATCACACCCTCACCAGATTTCCCTCTGTGTGTCTTGGTCAAGGATAACGGTACAGCCATCGTTAAAGACGATTTGCGCAGAGCTCTTGAGTCTGCCTTATTGGTCCCCCGGCAGCAGCCAGAGGAGCCTGAAGGGCAGCGTTAGCCCGAGCCAGAAGCCGCTGGCCCCGAGGGGCTGCCGCAGCCTGCGGGCACTGCCAGGGCGCTGGGGCGTCCTGGCCGGGGTCCCCGCGCAGGCAGCCTGGCGGTGGGAAAAGCTGCCGTGCTCGGCTAACCGGCTCTCAGGGGGGAGTAACACATGCAAACCCTTGCGCTGAGTGCCACCCACCCGCCTGCCCCACACCGCAGAGACCAGCGTGTGCACCAGCGGGATGGGGGGTCCAGGGGACAGGTCACCTATGGCTTCCCACGGCTCGTCACCTGCAGCCCTGTCTGTCGGAGCAAACAAGCAGGGGCTGAGCTCTGACTGCATGAGTTGCCCCACGGAGAAATTCCAACGCAACGGATGTCCCTGTCAGTTGATAAAAAGTGATACTGCTGGTTAATTGCCTCAAAAGTGTTAACCAACAGCTCATTAGTCTTAAAGATACAAACTTGATAAACCTTTTTATGTGGCACGGAATGAGAAGCGAATAAATAATTGCATGCTGAGATCTGCCACTGAGAGACGTAAGATGTTGGTTTAAGACAAAGAAAAACAAAACCTGACTGAAATATTTGGGAAGATGAGTAAGATACAAGTCACAACCTCAGTTTGCAACACAAACACAAGCCCAGCTTTTCTGTAATGACTATTGCGACAAAAGTAACAAATAATAGCCATCGTCTCTGTGCCGAGAGTTAACCCCAGTACAGAAACAAAACCACCCTGCTCTTAATTTAGTAACTAAAAAAGAATACCGCAGAGGGGCTGAGTGGGAGACTGTATCAAATGCTGGAGCTTTCCTTGCTGGTCATCGACTTACCCTCTCCTACAGTTTATGGGCGCTTCTTCGATCACTGCAGCGGTGAATTACCCGCTTGGCAAACTCTCCCAGGTCTGGTTTGGGCAGAACCTCTGGGCCTGGCTCTAACGGTTCAGTTCAGGTCATTCAGCAGTGATACGACAGGCAAAGAAAAATAAAGAAATCATTACTGTGGCTTTGTTACATTGACGGAAAGCTACGGATTTGGAGTACATCCCTCTGGTTCCTCCAGTGATATTAAGGGATGTGTAAATAGGATACACCACTATGTGGTAGCTGCTGCTTAAAATGAAAGCATGAGCAGCTGGACAAACATGCCTTGTAGCCAGATAATTTAAGGAAAGCAGAGAGCTACATGGAGGCATCCAACTTGGGACATGGCAAGGTACTTTCGTTTGAATTTAAAGTGTACATTAAGATGTCCTTATAAGAAAACATTAGGACTACAGCCCTCACATGCAAGCACCAGGATTGCAAAAGATTAGACCGAAAAAGAAATAAATTAATTCCTGGTAGAAATTCTCCAAACAGCTGCAGTTAACACGTAAATGAGGTGACAGAGGTACTGTATGTGATGCTGGTAGAGACCTTCAGGAAGAAACTCTTGGTCTGTACTGAAATAAGGGAACAGCGAAACCCCTCTGTGACTAGATGAGAGGAAGAGTCTGGAGAGGGGTCTTGCCATTCATTCTACCTCATTACAGGTACCTGACTGATAGCGAGGCTGCCTCTCAGTGCAGCAGCTCATTAGTAAGAGAAGACTCTGACATTAGTTCAGATGTTGATCGACGTGCCGGGTAGTGTGAAGTCTGGCTCGCGTTGTCAGACGGAGCGTTATCATCTGCATTGCAGCCTGGTGGTTTATTGTGGAGAATCGGTTTAGCAGGAGTATGTTCAACTCTTTGCCGGGAGGTTTGATACCCACCCAGCCATTGTTCGATAGCACGGACTGACGTGTCTTCCTTTACCTACCACCTCATAAAAGGCCAGGTGAAAGGATCTTGGAAAGACATGGCACATTCCTGTAGCTGCCTGCTAGTGGCCAGGGCCTGCCCAGTGCCGTGCGCTGCCGGGCGTGAGAGCCATTGTTTGAACCTTAGGCCATGGCACTGTGTGCCGAAAACCTGCCCACGTGCCCGTGTAGGATGTGCCAGCGCAGCTCTCTGGCAGGACCAACGTACTGCTGTTATCTACTCTTTTGACCTCATGCCACATGACAGAAGGCAAAAATCTTGCGTATCTTTTGGATATCGGAGCATTAATGGCAATTTGCAATTGTTCTGCAGTAAAAGCTTATCAAGCACGATGTGGCCTTTTGGGGCTTTGTCCTTAATGTGCTCTGGATTGCCCCATCTGCACGCAGCTCCGCATCCACAGTGACCTCCGTGGCTGCTGCTCTGGAGGAACATACCAGCCTTCCTCCTGCCATGTTTTCCTCCGCAAGATCTTTTTCCAGCTTGCCCGTTCTAAACAGCTGATGGTTTCCTGTGACCTTTTGGACCTACGCTTCAGTTTCGTGTACGCTACAATTGAGCTCCCTCTTCTTGCCTTGTTATGAGCCAGCACATGATGGATGAGCCCTCAGCGTGCCTTGAGGTGCAGCAGGAGCAGCGGAGGAAGTAAAGACAGCAGATCCACTTCAGCAAATTAGCAGCAACAGCAGGCTCTGTTGTGGCAGTTCTGTTGAATGCCATCATTTTAACTGTTCACTATGGAATAGTTCCTAAATGGCATTTATATTTAAGTCAGTTTATTATATTATTCCAGCCATGCAAAGCTGTGCTACAAATGTACCAGCTCGGGCACAAAATCTATTCACCCACCCTTTTCCAAGATGATGATAGTGGATCCCCTCCCTTTTCCCTCCTTCTTCCCTCAAATGATTATATTTTGCTTGCCCATCAAAACAAATCACTTATCTTGGGTGAATAAAATTTTGCAAGGCTGCAGTATGCAGGATGACACAGTTTGGGGTTTTTTAATTTTTTTTACATTTTTGCTCTTGCTCTCTGCAAGAAGATTTCATGCTCCTTGTTTAATTTCTGTGTGCAAACCGTCTCACTGAATTCTGACACGTCAGTTTGATGCAACTCTGACAACGCAACACCAATTTTCTTCTACAGAGAACACTTTTGACATTCTTTTCTGATTATTTCTTAAATTAAATCAAAAAAGTAAATAGAAAAGGCATGGCTTAGATTGAGCTTTTCTTTTTGTGCCCCGGTTTCAAAGTCCTTCCTTGGATTTTTGCGCCCTTTGGGCATTTGAACCAAATAGAGCTGTTCTGACAGGCATTTGATGTTGGTGTTTGTACACACACCAGTGTGCCCAGCGCAGGGCGCTGCCGAGTGCCTGGTTTAAAAGGACCAACTTTCACCCTACGGAAAGGGCTGTTGGCAGCTGGCCGGGATGCATCCTGCTCCTGGCCTCCCCTGGAATTCAGGCACCTCATCATCAACACAAAGCATTTAACCATCGCCCGCTCGCCAGTGCCGTGCCGCGGCATGCCAGGGGATGCGGATGGGGTCCCTTTCGCTGAGGTGTTTAGAGAGGAGCAGCATGAAGCCTGAATTACTGCCAACTTTTCTGGGTGTCCTATGAGTTTTCCTGCGGGAGGAGTTTTTCTCCCCTTTGCGAAGCAGCTCGCCACAACAGAACCGCTCCTTCCAACATTGGCCCCAAACCGAGGGCTTGCCTGCGCGTTCTACAAATGCGTTATTTTGGGCACTGCACTTGCTTGCTTTTCTATTAAAAAAATCAATGCAACACTTGCAAAGCGGCTCTTTTCCCCACCCCCTTACCACCTGCGTCGTCAGAGGAGCTAAAAATCAAAAATAAAGCAATCAGTTATTTTAAGCCGAAGCTTGAAAGGGTATTAATTCAATGGGATAAACTGCAGTTAAGAAACTTTTATCAAGCAAGCTGGGTTAGGTGGTTAAAAGAAAGAAAGAAAGAAAAAAAACCCTAGAAAACATACAGTAGGTAGCAGTTTATGTGTCAAGAAAACTGAGAGAAATTTTGACACTCTGATGTCTAGCAGATAGCACTTAAATCATTTTTCTCCAAACTTCAGTCATAAAACTTCAAAGAGTTTTAGCCATAATACAAATTTTGAGACTAAGAAGCGGTGTTTGAAGTTATTTTATAGGATTTTGCTGTAAGGGCTCCAATTGATTTGTAGTAAGATAAAAGAAGAAAACTTTATTTTCGAAGCTTTGTCGGAAAAAGCTTAGCTTCCATTGGCCGTTTTGCCAATATGCCTTGAGGGGATGATGATGTCGACACGGATATTATATGCCTATATGAAGTGAACTGAGTTTACACCTCCTGCTGTTTGTGTTATGGTTAAAATCTGTCACAAAACTGGCAGTGATTTATTAAATGTTTAATGAAGTAAGACAAAAACTTCAAGAACTACAAACAGAAAAGTAGAACATCGCATTAAAGTATAATAATATAGGTTACATTTCTGATTTTTTTTGTATTTCTTTTGCTAAAAATGTGAAAAACACAATTAGAAATCAAGGCAGTATCAAAAGATTACGGGGTGTCACAGATCAGTCTACCAAAGGTTGTGCTTCCCTGGTTCACTTTTTTCTTTCTAAACAGAGGAATGAACAAAAAGCACATGAAATAACAGTATGCTCACCAAAAAAACCCCAACCAAGCCAAAGAACAACCCAAGCTGCATTACAGGGTATCAAGCCTCAGACACGGAAAAATTTCCCTATAAAGTTTTCAGAAGAGCAATATCAAATGGGACTCAGCGTTATTTCACTATTACTGCATGTCCCAGATAGAAAATTCTGCTCTGCGTTGCATGTTTAAATAGTGTTTTTCTAATAGACGATTTTTAATTTTATCTAATGAATTTAATTGGAATTATTATTTCAGTTAAAAATGAATTCCTGAATGCAAATATCAAATTTATTTTGTTTCCCAATAGCTCTCAGAAATTACTATCGCTCCTGGTACAGCTTTATGTTTTCTACATTATAATAAAAGACAATATTTGTATAAGCCTCTTGTCTGTCACCGTATGTGACTTTTAGAGCTGAGCAAGTGTACTCCTGCACTTTTTTGGCAGAGGTTATTTACATTTCCTTGTATAACAGGGGCTTAGTCTATATTTTAGGTTTAATTATTTTTCGCTGTAAAATGTAATTCCTGTTGTTTGACTTGCCTGATTATTTATGTACAGCCTGAACTAAAAATTCATTAAACACGGCGGGGGGGTGGGTTAAGATTACAAGTCCATGTTTATTCTGTAATTTAACTCAAAAGACATCAGCCATCAATATATCCATTCCAACACGCTAATTCACCCTGCGATTTACGGTGGACTCTGCGGCACAGTTATGCCTCCCGAGCAGCTCTAACCCCGGTGGCTCCTCGGGCTCCCTCCTCTCGCTTCTCCTTTTGCTCAGAGATGTTTTCAAATCCATCATTTTCCTTCTCCAGGAAAGCCAGCAGAGCAGCAGGAAGCAGCGCTCGTCTCCAGGTCTACCTTGAAGTTCTGCTTTCCAGAAGGGTTTGTCCTGTTCTGTTCGGATTTCACGCTCGCAGACATCCCGGGTGCCACCGTAGCCCCCATCCTGACGGTCCTGGCAGAGCCAACGGACCAACGCTGGGACACCCGGTTTGCTTTTCTGTTTAGCAATGACGGGAATACTAATTTGTTAAGTGAAGAAGGTTTTCACACACCGTAGTTAAGCACTGCCAGACCCTTCCCACCATAAAGGACTCGCCTCTTTTTTGCCTTCCCGACCCACGCAGCTTTGCAGCCCAGGGCTCGGCTCCGCTTGCAGGGGTTTGGGCTCCGCTGCTGTATTGAGGGGCCGTGCTTTTAAACCACATTTTTGTCTCCTTTGGGGCATTGGTAAATCACATTAACTGCAATAAACCCAGTAAGTTCCCCTTAAAAAACTGAAACCCAATAAACAACCCTTTAATTCCTCATCTGCCGCTGCTTTTTCCTGCTTCGCCGGGTGAAGGGCTGGGTGGCAGTTTGTCTACAGGCAAACCCGAGGGCTGTCACGCAGGACAGCCGTGTTTCCAGCTACTTCTCGGGTAAGTTTGGAAGTTGGAAGACAAGCTCGCAGCTGCTCATGTTTGCCCTCACTGCCGGCTGTCAGGGCCTATGGCTAGTGCAGAAATATTCAAGGGTGCCATAACGCAGCACACCAAAAAAAAAGGCAAATGACATTGGAGATATCCTTAATCCCTGGCCTTATATAAACCAATCTGCTGGGGCTTTGAAACAGGTTTATTCTTTCAGCTAGTTTTTAATCAAGTGAGTCTCCTATTCCCTCTAATATATAAACGATCATACAATAACTCACACTTCTTTTTTTTGCTTAAAGGGCAAGACATAAATACTAGCTGCATGTTTTTTACTATCGCATCTGATTCTTTTTCCAGCCAGCTGTGTATTGTCAGAGGTTTTCCAGCACATAAAACAAGTCCGTGGCAACTGGCTCCAGGTGACTATAGTCTCTTATTTTTCCCACCCCTAATGTGGGGGGGGTGTTTGTGTAATATAAACTTGCTTTTCTCCCCATTTCCAGTCCTGCGTTTCTGGGAAGCAATCTTTATGGTGGCTACACCTGCCCCTCTGGGACTGCCCTTCAGAGGCACTGAAAGAAGTGCGGCACTTCAGACTTTATTTCCATATTTTAAGCGGATTTTTAAAAATACTGATAAACGCTTCCTTTGCTTTCCCTGACCTCAGCATTTTTAAAAACCCGTGTTGGGAGGGGGCGGCTGCTCAGACCCGCTGTCACAACACCAACCTGCAGCCCCCCCTCCTCAGGATAACGCCAACGCCGCCATCCCCCCCTCCGCTTTAATCCATGGGACATCTAGCGGTGCGCTCCCAAACAGCCACGGGGGCCGGGGACCCCCGGGCTGGCGTCGGGCCGGGGGGGGGATGCCCGGCTGAGCCCCGCCAGCGCTGCCCCCCTCCTCCTCCTCCTCTTCCTCCTCCTCACGCCTAGCGGCACCTGGGGCTCGGATCGCCGGGCGAGCTACCCCAAAAATATGCAAATAGGCACCTCTGCTGCCCCCCGCACTCAGACGGCCTCTGAAATTACTAGGAACGAAGGCGGGCGGCGTGTTGTTGGGGACCTTGTTAGGTGGAAAATAATGTCAGGCACATTTGGAGGAACATTAAATATATATATGTGATGTAAAAAACAAGGTAATGAGGGGATTTGGACTTTAACCCGAGCGTTTTCTTTAGGAGGATTTGTTTGGAGTGCAGTTATTTTACCGGGCTCTTTATGGAGAGCGTGCTCCACCTCTAATGTATGTGGGGAGCCACAGACACTTTGATAGTATCCCGTCTGGCCTATTAATGACCCCGGTCCCCTGCTTTTATTCACTACATCATATATTTATTTTTAAGGAGCGTAAAATTCTAATGGGGCAGGAGACATCACAGCTTTCTTATTCACGTAACCGTGTAGAAATCTCCAACAGCAGTGTACTTACCTCATGTATTCCGCCGGGGGGACCTCCACTGCTCCCCCCTACACTTCTCGTGTACCCCAAATTCCTAGTCCTCTTAGGTCCAGATGTGCAAGGTCCCAGCCTGTCCTTATGAAATAACAGCGGACTCATCCAGCAGTATTCAGCTTTCCTCCAAATTTAGTTCCCTAAAAGCTCCTGCTTATTAGAATGGTTTTCAGAAATCTACAGAACCGTACTTCTCCCCTCGATTTTGTATAATTACAGACATGAGTCCTGCGACGTGGCCATTAGCAGGTTAATGAGGTAGTAATGAGAAAAATGCCAAAGGTTATAATAGATTTGTTTCAGCATGGAATGAAGCCGAGTGTTAAAATGGGATCTCTCCATGCAAGGATACCTGAGTGCACCATGTTAATTATTGCTAAAACAGCTGGCCCGTGTCTCCCAATTAAGAAACAGATGATTCCTTCAACAGAGCAGCTTTCCTTCGGGAGGTGTCGGGTCGCTCGGCTGCACGCAGCCCCCGAAAGCTGCCCAAAGCTGAGCTGAGCGCAGGCAGACCCCGCTGGGCCACGGGCGCCTGGAGCTTACTCCGCTGGAAAGGACGCTGATTTGGGAAGAGACCCATCCCGCATCTTTCAAATGAAAAGATTCGGAGTACTCTTTCCTTCATGGACACCATAGGACATTTACTGCCTTGCCTGGCAAAAAGTGTAGCTGCGTGATTTCATTTTGTGATTTTCGTAGAATCACAGAAATTGTCATTTTGGCCTCTTAAGAGTCACACCTCTGTGGGGTATCAGGCCACGTCCTCATGGGGGGAGCTAGTGAAGAGACCAGCTGATGGTGTGTCCGACAGGGAAACTCCCCTTCCTAGGAGGAAGAGGAAGGGCTTGATAAAGACGCAACGTGACTTCCCAGCATCAGATCTACAGAAAAGGCACTAATCCTGCACGGAGGCTGTCATCTGCAGGATTTGCTCAGGAGCCTTCTGCTGTTACCTCCTTGGCTGTCACTGCACCCTGCCGTACAGAGCACTGACCTCTGCGCCTCCTGTGCTGGCATCGCCCTCGGGGCCCCTTGCCGCTGGCCGTGGGCTACAGGGCTTCCTGGCACTCCCAGCCTGAGCCACACGTGGGAAGGTGCATCGCTTTTCCCCATATCAGTGACGGCAAACTGTTTGCCCTGGGGAAGATTTGGACTCGGACTAGAAAATAGGATTTAAAAAAAAAATAATTGGCATCCACCACCAAAAATATTTGCCCTGCCTCCAACGCTGTTACTGCATATGCATAACTGTATGCTCCTGTTGTACTGTAAATACCAATACTTACATTCCAATCCTCTCTGCTGCCCCTGCTGGAAAAGCCTTCCATGAGCAGAGGGAGAACTGTAAAGGCAATCAGCAGTTTTAAATATATGGAAAACCTGTTTCCATGCCAGATCCAGGTGACCTTCCTACCGCTGCCCAGGCAGTACTTGGAGCTGGCATGCTCCGCACTCGGATCCACGCTGGACTGCAGCACCCTTCCCCCCCCGTACCCAGCTACAAAGGCACATACGTACACCCCAAAATGTGTTACGGGCACTCCAGCAGCTTCGTTAAACTTCAGTTAATGCAGTAATACGGAAGGCTTCCTTTTTTTTGCACTAATAGATATTGAAAACAAATTCCGAAACCTCTCTCACAACGTGCAACCGTCTGTTTCCAGCCAGCTGTAGTTACAACCCCGGTAACAATGTCAGAGCCACAGGCAGAGAGTATCGACCAATGATTGAAGTCAATATACACGACATCAATGAAGGTATTGCATAGATTTTTCTCAGGGAAGCAAAAAATTCACAATTTGAAGGGTTCTGATTAATCCTGTGCTTGCCCTCAATTCAGGAACTCAGGGGCATCAGTTCGAAATGCCATGATTTCTCATAAACATATTTTACAGTCCCTCAAAAACTTACATAAGAACATGCATGTTTCTATGAGAAGTGTTTTGTTACTCCTGTAGGCTTTTATCTGGCTAAATCTGCTCAATATATTAATTAAATATAAACCTCAAAGCTGATCTTGCAGTGTTGATCGACCGATAGCAGCTGATGCCCAAGTATCCTCTGTTAAATGCATTGTTCTGTTTCCTGTGTAGCAGAATACACAACTGAAAGGGACTTGTAATTCATCTTCTTAATATTATCTCAATAAATTTGTGTTTCATTTGTTTATCTATTTATCGTTTGTCTGTTTCAATTCCGGTTTGAAATCATACACTTTTCCCCTCCCATGAAAGCCAGCCGCAGCCGCTGTCCTTTTGGGAGTTACAAAGTCTAAGGCTGCATTTCTCCCTTCTTACCGGGCAGCTCCACGTTCACTGTCCCCATAAGCTGTTGATCCTGCCCCACATCTCAGGGATAAAGCTAACCTCATATCAACAGCCCGGAGCATCCATGCAATCAGTCGCCAGCCCTCGTTCCCGCATCTACCGGAGGGAACTGCCCCGTTCAATCACAGTTGTCTTTCCTGTCCCTCCACTGTCAATAGGAAGAGGCGGATGCCTCAAGGCAGTTCCTCCAGGAACTGGCCATGTGCCTGTTGGGAAGAGGACACCGACAGCAGGGCACAGCAGGTTGAATGCTGCGTGTTCCAGGTAGAGCGCCGGTCTGGGGTTTGCACAAAGGAACGCGTGCCACCAGGGTCACCCCTGTGATGTAGCGTGGTGCCCTGACTGCGTGCGGGCAGCTGGAGAGCCCAGGGCTTCCTAAAGACCTGTGAGCAGAAGGGGTGAAAGTCCCACCAGGACAGGTGGGAGGAAGCTGGAGAGGCCTCCCTCTTCTCCACTGACTATTGAGGGAACCTCAGTTGCTAGTTCAGACCAAGTACCCGGTTGCAAGTAAGATGAATTCTCCGGGGTGTCGTGAGCACGTGAACTTGCTACAAGGGCGAGCGCCCGTGGGGAGCCAGCTCTTCCGCAGTGATTGCCTGCGCCCATGCTCTTGCCCCCTGTAAACGCCAAGTACCTCACTCCTCGGAGAAAGGTAACCTTGCATTTACCGCAGTAAGAACTTGCACACATGCAATTTCTGCCAAAGCACTGTAAAATCATCCCCTAGCTGTCTCATGGTATCTTATTCAGGTGCCCATACCTTTAATCTCGGTGTCTCCTGGCTCCCAGTTTTGCTAATACACCGCCTCTTTTGCCTGCCACAGTTCACCGAGGCTATGTACAGGTGTTAGATCCACCTGCGCGAACAGCCTGAGGCTCCGGTCTTATCAAGTGTGGAAAAACCTGATCCCTGTCTGTGCAATCCTCCACTCTAAATTCCTGCTGGCAGTCACCTGCTCTCTTATCTTCCAGTTACAGGTCCGAGCTAAAGCCCGCTGAGGCTGTGGGAGCCCTTCCATTGATTTCCGCGAGCTCTGGATCACTCTTCCCTCTCAGCCACATATGTAGACAAATATCTGAACGCCTTCACCCAAGTCGTTCGGATAATCAGAGTACCGTTGTATTTATATATACCTTTAAAAAGGAAGACATTTAGGGAGATTGTTTATTCTATTTCATGATTAAAAACAAATCACCTCCTTCTACGTGATTGGAAAGGGCTCAGAAGACATCTGTTTACCGATTTCCTACCGGTAACATCACCTCCACAGCAATAACTAAATCACCTTCACATTCCTCTCGGTGAAGCCATTAAGCCTAGAAACATGCTGTTTTTGGCAATACAGAAATCAAAGTGGTAGCACAGCAGAGAAGATCTGTGTTAAAGAACAAAAATCCACAGGCTGCTTCAAATATCAACAAGGAACCCTGAAATTTTCTATCAATTCCTTTTCATGGCCTTGTGACATTTTCAACTAAAAACTATATTGCTTAACATCAAGGCACTTTGAGAGAGCTTCAGTTGGAAAAGGTAATTTTTGAGTGAGACTCAGCAGAAAAAGGTAATTTTTCAGAGAGGTTCACTGGAAAAAGGTAATTTCAGAACCAATTGCTGCATTCTTTTGCTGTTATTTTGTCTCTTTTCTAAGTAGCCCTAATGTCATTCATGGGCACACTATGTCAATACATCAGTACTGGCTAAGTCGTTTGTGCAAAGTAAGTTTACAGAAACTGTAGCTTTAGGCTATGTTATTCCAGGACTGTGAAGATCAAACAATGCAATTTCACTTGGAAGTTTCATCAATTTTGCATCAATGTTGATGCCAGAGCAGGAGACCTGCTCACAGAATCGTAATTTCAGCCTGCTAAAACTTTTGTTTTTTTGATAAAGAATCTAATTTCATATGGTGGTAGGTTATGCAGGAATACCATGTATCCATAACACCAGTCTGCCAGAGCCATATTGCTTTGCTGTAAATTGAGGCGAAGGTAGAGAGGAATTTTTAATAGCTGATCTGAACCACATCAATTTATACTGTTTTGGGATATGAAGGGCAAACCCCCCCAGTTTTCGAATGCAGGTGTTATTATATGTTATTTGTACAAGTGGAAGAACAAGAATAACAAAAAGCCCAGAGCTTTCATCTGCTTATTTTCTGAAAGCTTTGGAAAGGGAGTAATGTATTTCAGCTTTAATGGCTTGAAACAAAAATCTCTGAAAATTATTAGGCCCCTCATACACGTATCCTTTGATTGTAGCTCTATAGAGAAATAAAATAAGTCTTGCAAGGTGAGACGCAAAAGTTGCAGTGTGCAAGAAACACTCCAAAGCCTCACTTTTTTAAGTAAAATAGCAAGATTGACGGTCAAAGAGTTAATTCCACCCTTTCAGTTATGCCTGCCTATATGTCGAGTATCAGATTTTCATTCATTTCTTCTTTGCTACCTAAACAAAGAGCCTGTTCAGCAGAGTATATTGGGTGTTCAGCGTGTGCACTGGGCATTGCGCTGGGATCCTGCACACAACATCCACCTCCGGCACCTCTGCCGTGTTTAGGAACACGCTAAAGGCCAGGAACTGCCTTCAGTTTTAAACTGCTCAGCTTTCCAAAGCTCTCCACGGGCTTCCTGCAGAAACAGGCCCAGGTACATCCCTCAGCTCAGCAGCCATATGCAGAACTGGGACAAGAGGGATAAATCCGCTCCAAAGTCTCACATACCATTTACAAATTATTGGTTCTCTATCTCCTACTGCTTAGGTTCATCTACAGCTGTCACAATGGTTTCCTGGAAGAACAAAACCACGGGCTTTCTTACACCGGGAGCCATCAGGATACGGTATTGTAGTAGTTCAAGCCCTTTTTTGGGAGTTAAGCCTGGCTAAAGGCCATGTTCATGAAAAAGTTATGCAGCATTTATAGATTTCTTTTTTTTTTTTTTTTTTAAAACTACTCAGAACCGTGTGGATGAACTTTTCAAAGTAAAGTATACGCTTTTCCGATCCATTACACTTCTTTTTTCCCCAGAGCACCCTGAGCTACCTTTCTGCCACGCTCCCAGGAATACACAGGGCAAAAAGGGGGCAGGAGTCATCTCGAAATCTATTCCCTCCTTCAAACACACAAGCGATTGTACAATTATTAAAAGCAAACCTGAAAAGGCTGGTCCGCAGTGTGGCTGGCACCGGGCTGCTGCAGCTCCAGCCCTGGGCGCTCGCAGTACCCAGGTACGGTGAAACTCTTCGTAAAGAGAAACGCGTGCCCGACGTGCCCCGCACCATCCCATCACCACACACACAGCAAAGTTCAAAACTCTTGCCTAAAAGAGAGAGAAGAGCCTGAAATTCTGGCCAGTGCTTAGGCAGAGGTGTGCCTCTTTTGTAGCCTGCACCCCTTAACTGGTTTGGGCGCCATTCTGTGTTGTAGGGCTCGTTCCTTTCTGGGGCAAACGGCTGCACACTGCGTCTCTTCCTCCTACCCTGACTTCTACTGTCCTCACATCAGGGCTTCGAGGGAAGGGTTGGGATTGCTCACATCTTCCAGGACCATTTATATTCTTTTCCCACCTGTTGGTTGATTCAGATTACATACCTCTCATTTATTTTTAATTTGAAGGATGAACATGCCTACCAGGTCAGGAGAAAGAAATCAAACTAATCATTCCAAGGTAGAGTCGAAAAATGCCCATTCAAGTGAGGTGGTAATTTCACTTCAAAAAGATTGGCTTTAAGATGTGGGCGATGGGACAGAATATTTGGCTTCACGAGGTAGGATCATCCTGTGAATTCTTGCTGTTAACACACATGAGCGTGATGGGTGGCCAAGGTCCACTCTCAATTAGTCCCATCAATAGCATGGGTTTATTAACAGAGCCTAATGCAGAGCAGGGAGAGGCGCCACCAGATGTGGAGCATCCCCGTGGCTCCTGCTGCTCTCCATCTCCACTCCCCTTGGAAAGAAGAGCTTTTGCAGAGAAACCTTCCTCTGTGAAGCGTCATTTCCAGAGTGAAAGGGGGGCAAGGGCCTCTCTTAAGGTTTGTCGGAGCTAAGGGGGACAAGCCGCCGGTGCTGTAGGAGCGGTGTTTGCTCGCTCTTCGGGTGGAAGAGCTGCACGACCTCCCGCTGCTGCTCTGGCCTGCGTGGGCCAGGGTTGTGCCGTGTATTTGGGCTGGTCTATCCGCAGCCCGTACCTCACGCCAGTCGCTCTGCGGAGAGAACGAGCACCAGGAGGACGATCGATTAGCAAGGGAGGGCAAAAGTCTGCAGCACAGACTTAAGGCATTTTATTTTTGCTTTCTGCTTTCTTTTTATCTCCCCTTTCTCATGTGTCTGGCTGGGCTCCCTTTATTCTGCGGCTGTGGTGCTGAATGCTGATGACAATGTGGCATTCATTTTAGGGGCAGTACATGCAGGTTGCCAGTGCCTGACCTTTTGGAGGGAAAACGGGTGGATACTGTGGTTTTATGGCTGAAAGATTATGATACTTTACCTCTCGACACTTATTTGGGTAAGGGATGTCGATATACGTCGAATCCTAATGTGTATATTTGAGCAGCTGAAAGCAGGTGTCCAAGGCACCAGTAGCACACTTAATTGATAGTTCCTTTGTGTTTTAATGTTGCCCTCTTTTTATGAGGTTTTCCTCAATTCCTGATGCTAGTTCTGGGCTGTTGATAATTTGATATTAGTCAATCTCAGATGTGATGCTATAAATACAACCCAAAGATGGGGTGATCCTGGGGCCAAAACTTTAGGTATTAGTGAAAAACATTCATCAAGAGTATGTGCTAGATCTTTCTCCAAACTGAGCAGACCCTTGTATCTTGGGTCGCAGGAGGAGTCCCAGGCTTGGTTGCTCCTCAGAACGTGCCATGTTGAATCACACAACAACTTTCACGCCATCTCAGCACAAAGCCAGCCTCCAGGGACATCACCTATTAATATATTCCTAATCAACATAAACAAGCGCACAAAAATGCAGAGCAAGACTTTAAAGACTGGTGGTACTGGGCCTGCCTAGGTCAGTATCTGATCTTTGACAGCCATTAACAGAGAGCGCTTAGAGGAAGCCAACATGCCAATGTCAACGTGCCAAAAAGGCTGATTTTGCAGAAGTGGTAAGCATGCAGACATGGAGCATCCAAACATGCCACTCACTTTCAAAATCTTAATTATAAAAAGGATGCAGTTCAGGTCAAATCTAGAGAACAACCCTTCCATGGAATTTGAATTTTTATATTAAAATATTATGTGCAAGTACCTTTACTATAAATAATAGATGTACATGTGTGTGTATAAGTACACACACCCCTTTTACGCAACACATGTGCATGCATATGTGTACACACACTTATGTGTCTATTTATATGTCTGTGAGTATATGTGTGTATATATATATATACACAATGCCAATAAATCCCATCAATAACAGAGGTTTATTAACAGAGACCAATGCAGAGCAGGGAAACATGCCTATAATATGTGTATATTGTATGTGAGGTGCATATTTTTTTAAAAAATATATTTTTTATATATATATATATGTAAGTGGGGGGTCGTGCATTGAAAGAGAGTGTGAGAGAGAGGTTGTATTGGAAATGCAAACAGAGCACCAGCCCAGGGGGTGAGAGATGTTCCCATTACTCATCTGGAATATGCTGATGGCCTCAGCCCAAGTCCTGACAGACATGTCTGCCACGTCACTTCAGTGGCAAGGCTTGTCACAAATTGAGGGCACATTTGCTCGCAGACAGCAAATAAAGCCAAAGACCAAATGGCTATGGAAGCATTCTTACCCTGGCTATTAATTTAGGGTCTCTGGTATGTCCCAGGTCCATCGGCGACAAGGACTATCGAACTAGCATCTGTCAAGCCAAACACTAATTGCACTGAGACAAATGGAAAAATATAATTTGCAGGTTTTGTCACGTGGCAAAGTACAGTACGATGACCTGGCTGAGAAGTACTCGCCTTTGGTTTCTGCTTCCCATGGAAAGCACATTCTATTAACATTTATGTTTATAATTATCCTGCAATTTTATTTAGGTTCAGTTGAACTGAGGCAAAACATGGCACTTTTCTCACAGATCCGAGCAGCTGATGGGCAAAGGTTAATTTGTCAGTACATGGACACATTAGCTTGTCACATCTGTTATTAATTGCAAACAGATATATTAGTCTAATTAAACATCGCAAAGGACTGACCTAAATTGTTCAATGGTCTGTAGCTACATATATTCTGCTATTAACACACTTCATGTTTCATGTTTAGCTTTTGCATACTGATGAGAAGTAGCATTCTTAATTGTAAAGCTAGTTATGTGTCTTGCAGTCACCACTTACTGCTGGTACAGTTAATGCGCTCCAAATGTAAAAATAAAACACATGTGACACAGCCATGTGAATTTTCTGTCAAATAGCAGCCATTCCTCCTCTGCCGTCTCCATTGCTCGCCTTCCTAAATGATTATTTTCCTTGGCAGCTGTCTAAGTGGCTTGTCGCAGTCTAATTTCAAAACTCATTATTAGGACAAACAGTTGCAGCGCATCAATAGCCCATCAGGATTAATTAAACTGGGAATCAGCAGCTGACTGTTAATCAGATCATTTGCAGTTGATCAGTGTAGGGACTATCATCAAGATATTACTGTAGTCATTTTTTATTATGTGTCCACAGCTTGTAACAAACTCAGTAATGACTTCATACAAAATATTTGCCTTGCAAACAGCAGCTTCTTAGCAAGTGTTGGGCAGTGCAATTACCGCTTCAAAAGAGAGAAGCTCCAAACTGTACGTTCATGACCTGATTCACTTTGTCCTACTGGCTTTAGATGCTCCGTTGCACAGAAACAAGCCAACCTCTCCTTTGCAGGAGGCATATTTGGTTTTCAAGCGCAAGACGCCCAGTGCGTAACATCCTCTGCGCTCGGTCTCAACTTTGCTAAATCACAAACAGTTTCTTGGAAATGCACGGAAGGAGATTTTTTTTATTCTAACACTCCTATTTCTATCATAATTATCTAGAGGAAAATATATTTAAAATGCTGAAGAACTGTATCTGCACATATAATTTGTGACCAATATAATCTGTTACAACGACATGCAAGACCTAGGAAACCTGAAAATCACTACTGCAAAAAAAAAAAAAAAAAAGAGCTACAGAAAGAAAGATGNTGGGCTGTTGATAATTTGATATTAGTCAATCTCAGATGTGATGCTATAAATACAACCCAAAGATGGGGTGATCCTGGGGCCAAAACTTTAGGTATTAGTGAAAAACATTCATCAAGAGTATGTGCTAGATCTTTCTCCAAACTGAGCAGACCCTTGTATCTTGGGTCGCAGGAGGAGTCCCAGGCTTGGTTGCTCCTCAGAACGTGCCATGTTGAATCACACAACAACTTTCACGCCATCTCAGCACAAAGCCAGCCTCCAGGGACATCACCTATTAATATATTCCTAATCAACATAAACAAGCGCACAAAAATGCAGAGCAAGACTTTAAAGACTGGTGGTACTGGGCCTGCCTAGGTCAGTATCTGATCTTTGACAGCCATTAACAGAGAGCGCTTAGAGGAAGCCAACATGCCAATGTCAACGTGCCAAAAAGGCTGATTTTGCAGAAGTGGTAAGCATGCAGACATGGAGCATCCAAACATGCCACTCACTTTCAAAATCTTAATTATAAAAAGGATGCAGTTCAGGTCAAATCTAGAGAACAACCCTTCCATGGAATTTGAATTTTTATATTAAAATATTATGTGCAAGTACCTTTACTATAAATAATAGATGTACATGTGTGTGTATAAGTACACACACCCCTTTTACGCAACACATGTGCATGCATATGTGTACACACACTTATGTGTCTATTTATATGTCTGTGAGTATATGTGTGTATATATATATATACACAATGCCAATAAATCCCATCAATAACAGAGGTTTATTAACAGAGCCCAATGCAGAGCAGGGAAACATGCCTATAATATGTGTATATTGTATGTGAGGTGCATATTTTTTTAAAAAATATATTTTTTATATATATATATATGTAAGTGGGGGGTCGTGCATTGAAAGAGAGTGTGAGAGAGAGGTTGTATTGGAAATGCAAACAGAGCACCAGCCCAGGGGGTGAGAGATGTTCCCATTACTCATCTGGAATATGCTGATGGCCTCAGCCCAAGTCCTGACAGACATGTCTGCCACGTCACTTCAGTGGCAAGGCTTGTCACAAATTGAGGGCACATTTGCTCGCAGACAGCAAATAAAGCCAAAGACCAAATGGCTATGGAAGCATTCTTACCCTGGCTATTAATTTAGGGTCTCTGGTATGTCCCAGGTCCATCGGCGACAAGGACTATCGAACTAGCATCTGTCAAGCCAAACACTAATTGCACTGAGACAAATGGAAAAATATAATTTGCAGGTTTTGTCACGTGGCAAAGTACAGTACGATGACCTGGCTGAGAAGTACTCGCCTTTGGTTTCTGCTTCCCATGGAAAGCACATTCTATTAACATTTATGTTTATAATTATCCTGCAATTTTATTTAGGTTCAGTTGAACTGAGGCAAAACATGGCACTTTTCTCACAGATCCGAGCAGCTGATGGGCAAAGGTTAATTTGTCAGTACATGGACACATTAGCTTGTCACATCTGTTATTAATTGCAAACAGATATATTAGTCTAATTAAACATCGCAAAGGACTGACCTAAATTGTTCAATGGTCTGTAGCTACATATATTCTGCTATTAACACACTTCATGTTTCATGTTTAGCTTTTGCATACTGATGAGAAGTAGCATTCTTAATTGTAAAGCTAGTTATGTGTCTTGCAGTCACCACTTACTGCTGGTACAGTTAATGCGCTCCAAATGTAAAAATAAAACACATGTGACACAGCCATGTGAATTTTCTGTCAAATAGCAGCCATTCCTCCTCTGC